>JAMKCH010019737.1:0-23238 GCA_023653785.1 Ophioderma brevispina
AATTTGGCAACACTATTTTTGAAAAAATCATGTGACCACATTTTAAATTGAGTGCCCTACGGGGTCCAGAAAGCGGTGAAATGCCCAATTTTGCATATTTTCACATTTTCCAAGAATGTAAAACAGGCTGGCAACCCAAAAGACCAACCCAAGCGCAACAACCAGAACTAGAAAAACCATTTCAATGAAAACATGGGCACTGATCTAGCTATATTGATGTTAATACCTTTGTTGTGGTATACTCCCCCCCCCCTTTTGATAAGTCTTCTTGTTTGTACACCTGTTTTGTACACCACCAACTCACACACACAGCCATATACTGCCAAATAAACACATTCTGACCTAATTTATTGTAAGGTAAACAAACTCCTGAATCAAATTCTTTTTGAAGGTGTAGTATTTCACACTGAACATTGACAACCTGAGCAAATTTGGTTGAAATGGACCAAGCATTTAGCATTAGTTGCAATTTTTAAATAATCAAAGAATGCCCCTTTAAGTGGCCCACATGCATTCGCAATTATGATTCACACAAAAGATGTACGGCATAGAAGTCTCATGTAGCGAAGGAATTTTGCATATCCAATGTACCATTTCAGCGATACAGCAATTATGCATATTTAATTAGATCAATTGTATCAAAAAATGCCCCTTTAATCGGCCCACATGCACTTTGACCCAATTATGATTCACACAAAAGATGCATGGCATAGTATTCATTCATGTTGCGAAGGAATTTTACCCATCCGATGGACCGTTTCAGAGATACAGTAATTATGCATATGTAATTAGCTCATTTGCATACCTAGGCCGCACATATCTCGCACTTTCAAATTGCAAGAAAGATGCGCATCGTGATAGGCTTTCATGCAGTGAAGGAATTTTCCATATCCGACGTACCGTTTCAAAATTATAGCAATTCCGCTGATTTTTGCATATTAATTAGCTCATTTGCATACTTAATTAGCCCGAAATACGCCCAAAATCTAATCAGTTCGAGAACTCTCCAGCCCGCTCCCTTCCACCAAGTTACATCATTATACGCCTTACGGAACTCCAGAAACTTGTACACAAGCCTTGCGGGAAAATTTTCGTAAATTATGCAAATTAGATACTTAATAAGCATATTTTACGCCCAAAATCTAATCAGGTCGAGAACTCATGGACCCACTTCTTTCCACCAAGTTACATCATCGTAGCCCTTACGGAACTCCAGATAAATCGTACACAAGCACTTGAACACGGACGGCAGGCAGACAGACAGCATGACAGACGGACGGACGGACAGACAGACAGACAGACAGAAAAGTGATTACTAAGTCTCTGCCGAACTAAGTTCAGGCGAGACAAAAATTGAGATTCTACCTTGCAGATGAGCTTCATGAAGAATTGTGACATAATGCCCAAATGCAATCTTCTAAACATAGGAAATTTTGCAGTAGGATTAAGCTTATTTCAAGGATATCAATATCAATACATGTACAAGGAATAGGATGTGCAAAATCTTAAAATGCACCTTTAATTATTATTGCCTATACTTACATTATTCTACTTAGCTTTACTCATGATATCAGACTTTGAATTACAATTTTAGAATTGCATGCACAAGTGCATGTTAACTTTGAAAATTTACCTGCAAAGTGTGAAATTTACATGCACAGGAATGTACACATGTGAATACTGAAACTACTAACACTCATATCAGACTCGGAAACGTTTAGGCTATCGACAGTTGGCTCAAATTTGATTACTTCAACATCCAATTGCATTCTTTGAAATAAGCTAAATACTTCATATTTTACAAAATCACAAAAATTTAATTTCATGAACACACGTGTCAGGGCTAGAATTTCGGCGAGAATAGATTCTCGCAAACTGATTTGCGAGAATCAATGTTGATTCTCGTAAACTTCAGAACTTAGCACAGTAGCGAATTAGAAGATTCCCGCAAAATTTGTTTTGGGGAATCAAGACTGATTCTCGCACACAGCGACAAAATTCTACCCCTGCGTGTGCACGCAAGATATAAAGTTACATGCACCCGTGCATGCGTGCACCTGGGTAATTCGAAGCCTGCATGATATATGCCATATTAAGATCAGAAATTGAGTGATTGTCTTACTTGCTTACTCTCGCTACATGGGGTTCTTCAACGTCAACCACACGCAGAATCTTGATGCTAAATATGCAATGGCTGAAAACAAACCATCAAAAAAAAAAAAAAGAAAGGTCAGTAACAACAGACAACTATTTATTAATATTTACATTAAGGTTGTTTCTTCCTCAGTCTTAGCAGACTTCCTTCATCTCTAAATTGGCTCACAATTCACACGTTCATTAGCTGTTCAATTAAAGAATTACTTCAATGTCTGGTGCCATCATAACTTCGGAGAGCCAATCTTTTTTATTCACAATGATAAGTGGTGCAGAGATGTAACAGATGAGTAGTCCCATTGTCCTGAAAATCCAAAATTTGAATTGACGGCAAGGCCAAATTTTAGCATAGCGTCCGGGCAAGCTCCATGGAACTTATTTTTTACGTGATTTTAGGGTACAAGACCCCCTTAAATAAATTGGTACTTAAACTTGGTTTTTGATGGAGTTAACAGTTTGATCAAAATTTTTTTTGTTGACATTTCCGGATTTTTTATATTTATGGCCAGAAATTTCCAGAAAAGTTACATCTCTGGTGGTGATGGATGTAATGAGATTAGTTACAATGGTCACCATCTTAAACTCACACTGTCTGCTGAATTCAACTCTCTACCTTGATTCAGAATCCCTTAGACTAGCGTTTCCCAACCTGAGGGTCGCGGGCAAATGAGAAAGGGGTCACGAAGCTAACTATTAACTTTTAAACAATCTAATTTTCACTTAAAAAACAAGCAGAAATGATTTCATAAAAAAGCAAAGGTGCTCCTGGTCAATTTACCAAAGTCGTTTAAAGAGACACTGGCACATTTGAAAAATAGTGCGCCCTCAAGATTTTTCAAAATCGATATTTTTGCATGGTTGTAAAGCTTTTATATACAAAGACCTCACCCGAAATGATTAAGACCAAATCAGTTTCCTTATGGGTAAACAGAACGATTTTATAATTTAGCTTCGCCGGCGACGTTAAATTCAGCAGACGACGAAAATGGCTTTTAACACAACAACACACACTCCGTATGCATGTTTCTCACGCTATGCACACTGTTGACCGGTCTATAACCTTTGTGGTTTTAATATCAGTGAGTACGAGTCAAAAATATTCATGTAATATACACATTTGTTGATTAAAGTTACTGCAAACTTAAAATTTGGCCTACAAATTACCTGGATGTCTTTATCCTCATATCAATGTCCCTATCTGTTTTGGGGTATGTTATTTATATATGTTATATGTTAAAATATATATCTCTGTTCTTCCAATGACCTAGACTATCATTTGAGAGCAAATTGAAGAAATTTCATATTTTGTGAAAATGTGCCAGTGCCGCTTTAAACCGTCCTATGTGAGGAACATTGGATTGTAGATTTCAGCACAATACCTCGAGCGAGTGTCGGAGGGAATAAAGATTGGGAAACCCTGCCTTAGACCTATTGGAAAATACAAAAACCCTTGCTTTCTCCAGGGAATTAAGACCACAGCATACACTAGTCCATAAGCTGCCATCGTCAGATTTTCCGTTCGTTGCACCCAATTAGTGATTAATTTTCCCATATATCACCTTGAAGGGGATGTCCCCCTGACTAGGATTAAGTATGTTTCCGCCCCGAAAAGCTGCACGTTAGCGTATACTGCCCATTTCAAAATGGCCGCCATTGTTTTATGTAAACCCGCAATTATAATTTCAATACAGATAGAAATTTTATCCACGACTACACGAAACCAAGTTTTTAACTGCCTGAAGGGGGCTTAAACATCTAGGCGTGCAAGATGGCCGCCGCAAGGAGGCATATTTTGCTAATTGAACTTAAAATGGCAAATTGTCGAAATAAGAACCTTTGTGATATTTTGGGAGCTCCAAAAAGAAATTATGGCATTATATTTTTCGTACAAGTTTGTTTAAAGATGGTGGTGATTATATGCGCTCTAGGGTACGTAAATCAGGAAGAAAAGCAGCCCTACCCATCTTTTCGACGTTATTAACAACACTTTCTAATAATGACCCTAAATCATTTCCAAGCTGTAAAATATATTAAAGTGGGGTATTGACATGTCCTAAAGATTGCCGTTACTATAGCTGGTTACTGCTTGGGCCATATAACGTAGTTTAAACTGACTCTAATATAGTTCATAAGAAGACAACCGCTCATATCAACCTGATACAATAAAATCATAATAAATGGGTGTGGACTGTATTTAAGGACTACTCAGTGACGTCATAGATGTTTCCCAGTAAAAATAAAAAATATGCTTATGAAGAAGTGAAAAAATTGTCTATATGTAGAAGGAAAATTTAAATATGGTGACTTAAATATCTTTCGAGCACATCAAGTGCTATGTTTGTTTCTGACTTGTACCACAGGCTCCTTCTCTCTTTCTACTGCCTAGATCAGCTTCCTTCCCAGCGTCAACTAGTGTTGAGTGGTCTGCAATTATCCAGAAGTACGAGCGAGGAAAATTGCGGGAGAAAATGTTATCAATAGTTTTCGCTATGGTTCTTATTATGTCGAAAAAGATGTGCAGGGGTGTTTTTCTTGATTTATGTCCCCCGGAACAGGTATAACCACCGCCATCATGAGTTATGATCATGTCCGCAATACACAAATGTCATTAAATCTCTTTTTGGTGCTCCCAAAATATTACTCGCATTCTTACCCCATCTATTTGGCAATTTTAGTACATTTGACAAAACATGCCTCCTACCGGCGGCCATCTTGGACACTTAAATATTTAAGCCCACTTCAGTAAGGTAGAACTTTATTTCGTTTAGTCCTGGATAAAATTCCTATCTATAATGAAAATACAATAGCAGTTTTTCATAAAACAATGGTGGCCATTTTGAAATAGGCAGTACGCGCTAATGTGCAACTTTTCCGGGCGGAAACATACCTAATCCTAGTCAGGGGGACACCCCCTTTAAGGTGATTCATATGGGAAAATTAATCACCAGGTGGGTTGTGCAACGAACTTCGAATTTTAAGGCCCCGTACAGAAACGGGCTTATGGACTACACAGGCACATTCACACACGTGATGTTGACCAAAAAAAACTAGCAGTCCAAGTAATTCTCCCACCAAATACGAAAATGACAGCCGCTACACTTTTGATAAACTGAGATAAATAGCAATTACCAATTATTATTTATTAAAGGCCTTGTCCTTTGGATTGTTTTTAGATTCCACACCACTAAAAAGATTCTGGTCTGACCACCCTTTGGCTGAAATTGTGCTTAAAAAAAAAAGAGTGTAACAAGTGACCGACTTTAAGTTAAAAGTAAAAAAAAATACTTAAACTGCCCAACTTTTTTGGTTAATTTTTTTGCGTAATAATTTCTAAGATACAAACCAACAAAACTTCAGAGACCAGAGTCTGTGAGGCTTTCTGTTGAGTCCTTATTTGAACCCTTTACCAAGGAATCCTTTGGCTAGAAACCATAGTTAAGACCTTGTTCTTTGAGGGCTGCGCGAGCGCGCGCTATCGCGCGCAGTCGCGCATCTAAAATGCTTCGAGTCCGGCGTTTATCGCGCATCTTGTTGAAAGCCGGTTGCGAGTTTTGCTACCTTCGTATTTGAGCCGGCAACCCAGCAAAATATTTCCTTTGGCAATATTAATATATGATCACAGCCCCTAGGCTTTTACCATACACACAATTTCAGATGTGGGAACGCCGGAATCGGTTCGAGAGGCAAAAATCTGCGGATATTAACTCCACAAATGAATCGGATACTCCAAGGGAAATACCGCATGGACGGTGTATGAAAAATGAACACGGACATGGTAAATATGCATGAAGTAAACGTCGAAATTTGAAACCTTTTGCACGTTGAATCGCAATGGTTTTGTTTTGATTGAGGCGAGTTTTGATAGATACGATGCGCCTCGGGCGAAAGAAGTGGCGGGGTCTTACAACATTACGGAAGTAGAATTTAGATACATTTCAACATCAATAAAGAAACGATAGACGGTTCCACCTTCGTGGTCAAATTGAATTGTAAACATGCAGGAAACATGTTCAAAGAAATGAAAGGTGACCGGGGAAAGGCGTCCGCCCGATTGCAAGTAAGAACATACTTGATCAGTGACACACGTTGATGGATCATCGTGATCGCCATTTATAATAAAAAGGTGAGCTTACTCCCAATTAGTTTTAAGATAATTCCGACTAAATATGACTGACTGTTCCGACTTAAGGTTTTCAACATTTGGTTACTGATGTGTGTGACTGTTCGTGCATGCCCAGTTTATTCTCCTGGCTAGACTTGATATCCCTTTCAAAATTAAAAAAAAAAAAACTTTCCACTCTTTCCATGGTTCAAGCCTGGGGATTATTCCTTGAAAATTGATACACTTGAATTATAACAATCTACATCATGTAAGTTTGATTAAATTTGAGTTACATCAATAAATGTAACTTTACTTGTTACTAACTTTATTGCAGTAATTAACAATTCTTATTGCTACACCTGAATTGAAAATGCATGATCGTAACTGCTGTCTGGTCCCAACTCGTTGATAGTCAGCCCTCCTGCTTGCTGTGCAGCTTATATGCTTTGTAAAAGTTTGTCTCCAGCCAGAAGTTGGGAGCGTTTAAAAAGCACTTCTGCAAAGCTCGCCTCAATGACCAAGATGAGACTTTGTTAACGTCTCCTCTGAAAATTTGAAAAAGACGGTTTCTGTAGTTTGATAGGAGCTCACAACTCATCATAGTCTTTGAACTCCAGTAGCTCGAAATTTCTGTGGTCAACATGGTGTTTTTCCTGAGTGAATGGTATGCAGAGGTGTAGAGTTCCAAGAAAAATGCTGTCGCTAGGAACTGAGTCGCTTCGTTAGCGAAAAATTGACGTTTTAGTCAGGGCAATTTTGTACATAAATGGATGGCAGTGTATTTGTTGGTGTGCAACCTTTAATCACCATTTTCTTACCCACCCCCACTGGATGTCGAGCCACATTTCCCTTGCTTTTGTATCTTTGTTCTAACCGGACTCTAATTTCAATGTAGTTAGGGGTGATGCAGAAACCTGATCACTCAATCCAAATTCAACAATTCTATAACCATTTTATGTTTTAAAAAGTTCCATTTTACAAGACAATCCCATTTAATTCTGCGGCCATCTTTCAATATTTTGTGTGAACTCTGCTCCCCAGTCCCTATACCCTGCATATTGCATAATTCTAAAAAAATCATCTCCATCTTCTGATTTATTTGACTACTGTATAAGTGGAAATTTTCACGAGGTTTTTTTATTTTCGCGAATTTCGCGAGCGAACATAAAAACGCAAAAAATAAAAACTTGCAAAAAATAACAATTTTCCAAATACATTTGTATTGCATTGATGTCAATACCGTGAAATTAAATTCTCGCGCATTTGGCAAAACTGTTAAAATCGCAAACATTTCCACTTATACAGTAAGTTTCAATGAAATTGCCCCCTGATATAAGCCTATCGTGACTTTAGAGAGGACTCTCCAGGCACGATGACAAAATCTAAAAAATTGTGTGAAAGTGATTAAAATGTCCCCAAAACGGGCTGAAAATAAATAAAATGGTGTGAATTTGAGCAACTAAAAATCTGAAATCAGATTTTAATCTGAAAATTATCATGCTTGACTGACCTTCTACTGGAGCACTGGTTGAGTTTGGTGGATGCTATGCTGCGATTATTCTGTCCGATTTTCAACACCTTGTAGGCTTCATCGGCACTGTCAACTTGTATTTCCTTTAAACCTGTAATAACAACAATACTAATGGCCCATAAAACAGGTCTTAAGAGTATAAGGGTAATTCCATACCCTAAATATTAAAGCGTAAAGCCAGGGGGCGGGCGGGCTGGTGAAGTGGCTCATCCACTTGCCTTTCACCAGTGCAGCCCGGGCTTGATCCACTGCAGAGCCAGTGTCGAACATGAATTTGGTTGCCGATCCATATACCCGTCCTTGTAGATTTTCTCCTTGAACTCCAGTTTCCTCCTGCGTCTAAAATCGGTCTTCTTCCCATAAAGCCTTCCTTGTCGTTCTGGATTTACTCGTTGTGTTGTAGCAGCCTAGGGCACTCCACAGTAGCGCCCTGAGCACTTGGATTTTTTTCAGTTTATAAGTATTAAATATTATTAAAGGCAATGCTTAACATTCAGAGTCAGACTGGACATTTTACCAGCCCAAGAAATTTAACGGCAATTGGCCCATTGTTCAAAAAAAAAAAAAACAACTCCCCGATGTACAAGTGGCTTAAAACTTTCCTAAACTAAGCGGGCCATTGGTCAGTCCGAGCCCTGGGGTGGTAGGACACAATCTGCTCGATTTGGGCATTGGGGATTTCCGAAAGATAATTTGGAGGAACTGCCAAGTGCATTTACTATGGGAGTCTCTGTCTCAGTGACATTACAAAATCAGCTCTTAAACCTTCGTTCAAAAGATCTCAGTAATATCATGATAATTTAAGAAAAAATATTGACGTCAAAATCCGTCGAGGTTAGTGGATTAACCTTGCTGCAAAACAGTGCAATTTCCAATAACGGTCATTTAGATTTAAATATTCGTAACCAGGTCTAGCCTTTAGTCAAGTCTGTGTGTGACCATTCGATATGCATAAGAGCGCCCCTACTGTTAAGCCTTTGAATAAGACTAGCACTCGGGTTACGCCGGAAGTTGATGTCGTTCTGTTGCTGTTAGGTTGGCATGTCCTACCCCCTGTCCGAGCCTGTTAACATTACACGAGGGCACTAGAGCTAAGACAGCACATGGAATATCTTAAGCTCTGGGTTCAGGGATGTAAGTGGGCATATCATTAATTTCCTGTCTGATTTTTTCGAGCCAATCAGCAAAATGGTGGTAGAGCTGACAAGGACTACAGCTTAAAGCAATAATAGTACATTTTTTGAAAGAGCGCCCCCAATTTTTCAAATATTTTGAGATTTTTACACGGTTGCATTGGTAGCTAGTAAACTATACCTGAGAATGGTTAAGCTCGAAAATGTCTCTGTGTCGCAAACGAAGGGATTTGTAATTAGAATAATTAACATTGGAGATCTCCGATAATAATTCAACAGCTGCTGGAAATGGCTTTTCAATTTGAAATAGCCGGGAAATAGCGCCATGTACGTGTCTACGCTCATCCATTAGTTGTTTTAATGGTCCAGGCAAGTCAGATAGAGGTCATTTTTCTCGAGGTGGCACTATTTCATCACTTCACTCATGGACAAGACATAAACTAGTCAACAACATGTTTCTGTTTTAATAATAATCATATAACTGAGGCTTAATTTCCTTTCAATGTTGACTTGAACATATGCATTTTCCTTCTTGAGAAGTGAAAGCCCCAAACTACAAATAAACACCCCTAGAAAAGACATGGAACCGGCTTTTTCCAGTGACGCCCAGGTCACAACCCTCTCGGCCCCTTATTCTCCCTTAGCTTCGTTTTTGGCCCAGCCACACGGACGCACAAAAACGCTTATGTTGTGGGGTAGGGACGGAGTGGGAAGTCAACATTGGAAGGACATCAGGCCTCAGTTCTATGATTTATAAAACATAACATGTATTTTTGACTAAATCATAACACTGAGCTGATTTACTTTAAACCAATGTTGACTGACATATATGCATTAACCCTTCGTTGAATGAAATTTTTCATCAACACCAGACATCTCCTACTAGTCGGATGTGGAACATAAAGTTTCAGAGAGCGGGTCGAAAGGTGCAGCCAAGGTTGGAACTAAAAAGGCCAGGGCATTAAAAACACATGGAATCTAGATTCAACACTGTTTATTATGCTGATGACACTCAACCTGTTTTTAACTTGGCAAATCTGACAGATAGAGCGGACGCTATTCGTCGTCTGTAGAATTTATAGGCAGATGTTAAAAAGTGGACGGTAACAAATAAGCTTGTCCTTAACTGCTTCCATTTCCCATCTCGCTTCATTCCCACCGTTTTTTCCCCTCAGCCCCCCCTCGCGACTAGTGGCCATTCTGCATCAAAGCCTTCAAACACAGCCGCGTAATCTAGGTGTCAACATTTGATTCCCTTTATTAATGGATAATCACATTACAAATTCTGCAAAGCCCACTCTGTTGCATTGAACGATCAACATTGGTCAATTAGGCCATTCTTGAATTAAGAGACTACAGCAACTCTCGTCCACGCTTTTGTCACTTTGCGGTTGGATTCGTGCAATTCCATCCTCTTCGGTCTACCCTAAATTCTAGACATGCGCGCTTGCAACGTTCTTCATAATTCCGCTGCTCGTCTTGTGTTCTCGCACCTCTTGCCAACGATCACATAACTCTCCCTTTCTTAATTCTTTACATTGGCTTTCAGTCCATCAACGCGCAGTCTACAAAGTGTTTTCTGCTTACATATAAGGCTCTTCACAATCTTGGCTCCAAAATCCATGTCGTCACTCATATCTCCTTAAAAACCGGGTCAAATTTTTCCCTCACCTTCACAGACACTTCTTTCTGTTACCATAAACCCCATACTCAATTCTATGGTGATCGCGCGTTTGTCACTGCAGCTCTCCATTAAATGGACAAATTACCGGAGCACATCCATATCCGCCGTCTTCCGTCTCATCATTCAGTCATTATTGAAACTTTTCTTTTTCATATTTATGTGTTTTTTAATTTATAATTACATTACATTACATTGTATCACTGAAGATTATTATAAAATAGTGCTTTTTAGCTTATTAACTACCAGTGTATAGTATGTTATAAATGTTTATTTATCCCAATGTTTTTTTGCTATTTAGTATTTACGATGTTTTTTTAAAAACATTTGTATGAAGTTTTGGTAGGTTTGATGTAAATCGCTTTGAGGCCTTGCATAATGCGCTATATAAATTTCCTTTTTTTTATTATTCCAAAAAGTCAGGGCCACAGAAAAACTCACCTAAGGGTGGCATACACCAGGGGTGAGTATTAGGACCTGAAACTTTTATATTGTGTTTAAATGACCTGGCTAAAGTCTTTGGGAACAGAGACAGTGCAGAGATTCATACAGAGAAAGATCAAGCCTAAGGAATAGGCGAGAAGAAAAACTCTGAAGGAGACGGGAGAGTGCAGGAGGCCCTAGACAAAGGCCGAGAGCGTCCTTGAGGCAATGGCAAAGAACAAGGCTTCACGGGCTCGCAAGTAGCTCGAATACTCAAGGAAACGCAAGGCCGACCCGCGTAAAGACGCGGGACAGGAGAAGCCTATTCCAAAAAATGGACGAACGAGCCCCCGAGAGCGGGAGCCCGAAAGAAACACCACAGACGAACCCAACGGGAAGAGACAAGACTCTGACCCGAGGGGGAGGAGAGATGCTGAAGGATAGCGGATAAAAACCAGCCCTGTAAAGAGGGCTGGAGAAGGGGCTCAAGGGAAGCTTCACAGAAATACGGGTCGAGCCCCAAGGGTCGGCCCGAAATGAAGCTTCCTAGAGGCTCGAGAAGATACTCAAGATACTCGAGAAGTATCTCGAGATGCCCGAGATGCTCGAGTATCTCGAGATGCCCGAGATGCTCGAGTATCTCGAGATGCTCGAGCGGAGACCCCAGCCAGTGGCGAGAAAGAACAGAATGATCATGGAGACCAGGACACCCAAAAGATCTTCTGAACGGAACGACAGCTCGATATCAAGGAGGCAGAACACCTAGCCGCGCAACCGAACTCTGGCTACGGGAAGAAGGGCGCCTCCAAAAGGTGGTCCGTGGACAAACCAGCGGTCCTGACACGATATCCCGCTTGGAAAGCGAAAAGTCGAGTCAGAAGGAAATGGACAAAGTCCCGCCCTGTGAGGGGACCAAGTCCCACACTGACCGAAGGGACCGACCAGACCAGATACCGACCTTTTTTTTTTTTTTTTTTTTGTGGGAGTAACTAACTCGTCAACCAAAACTTGAGACAATAGACATGGGATGGCTCCAAGCGGGAAAACGCCCCGGAGACATGCCCGCCTGGGAGCGAAAAGCTCCTATCCGATTAGAAGTCCAGGTCAAGGTCTGATGACCGACCCGACAAGAGGGGACAAAGATCCCCCAAATCGGAACGAAGCGGGTAGCCACGTCAACGGCTCCCAGATCGCTAAGGATCAGACGGGAGCCGAAGCAACCAAGCCGGTAGTCCCAAAGGGAGATAAAGGTCAGAGTCGAGTAGCAAAGGCTAGACGACGAAGGCCCAAGGCCCAGGCCAACGCGGACCAGGCATCGCAAGTGGTGCCCGATAGAACCGCCATGACCATGGGCCACGAACTCCCAGAGGAAGTCGGGGGCAAAGACCCAAAGACCAGTATCCCGGCCGAAGTAAATCGGCCAGGATACACGGCCTAGTCTCACCGAAGGGAGACGGAGACTAACGCCAGACGGCAACGATCACTAGGCCCGGCTCAGGGGCACCCCGGCTGAGCCCCAAGGAGGGGAGGAGCAGCAGAGCTGACCAACGCCAAGGTCCGAGTCCCTCAGAGGGAGACGGCGGACCAGGCTAGGTAGCAGGGGCTACCGCCAGAGCTAGAGGGCATGGACCACCAAGGCCTAGAAGGCCTAGCGCCGAACTAGCCAAGGCCGAAGGCCTTACGACTCCGAAAATATGCATACTAAAGGACCCGCGGTGGCACCCGAAGGCGCTTGTACACCGTGGCATCAATAGTCAGCCGCCATCAGAGGCGGCGACGGAAGAACCAGCGACCCAGAGCTGAACAGCCCATAGAAGGGACGCGTCGGGTCCTATGCTAGTCGAGCCCCAAAACGAGGGAGCCCGAGCAGCGAAAGCACCCCAGCAGGGCCGGGGCAATGTGCATACATACATACATACATGGCTTTTTTAAGGCGCCATTTCATATAGATCACAGCGCCGAGATGGAATTCAAACGTATTGCAATGAAAGGCAAAAAATTCAACAAAAACAGCAAAACTGAAACAAGCAGTCAGATTAATTTTGGAACAGATAGGATTTAAGTCCTTTCTTGAAGGTAAGCAGTGATGTAGCAGAACGGAGTTCAGATGGTAGCGAGTTCCACAGTGTGGGAGCGGTGAGAGAAAAACTGCAGTTAAAAGCAGATTTCAGACCTTTTGACTTAAACTTTGGAATAGTAAGACGTGTGGTATCCATTGCAGAGCGCAAGCTGTAGTGACTTTGTTTATACAGTGAAAATGATGAAGCAAGGTAGTTTGGTCCATATCCATTTAGGCATTTGTAGACATAAAGAAATATTTTGTACAAAATCCTCTTGTTCACAGGGAGCCAGTGAAGTTCTTGTAAGTACTGGCTGGCATGGTCACGTTTTTGAAGCACGAAAGATCATTTTTTTGCACTCCAGTTCGTAAACCGCTGCAATTCATGACGTATTTTGCCTTCGAACCAGCCTAAGAGTACATTCCCATAGTCCCGACGTGATAACACAAGAGACCGACTATTGTTTGCATATTTCATTAGCGAGAAAAGGCGGGATCCGGTTAATATTAGCGAAGGGTGGAAAGTGATGCTCTTTGACAAGGAGACAACTTGTGGCACTTGTCATTGCAAATGTCATAAAGGACAACCCAAGTTTTTCTGACACTATGCATAAGCTACGGTCCTGGTCCCGTCGGACGCAACAGCGATAGCAATGGCATGAAGCGCCCACACCCCCAGGCAAGGCAGGCTAGGCCGCCAACGCAAGTGCGGGAGCTACCCCGCTAGACACCTCTGACGAAGGAGTCCTCCCGCAGAGAAATGCGACACGCAGATGCCCTAGCAACGACGGGACCCACGGCGACCCAGCCCATACAGGCCTGAGAGAGCTCACAACCCCAGGCCAAGGCAGCCGAGGAAGGAGTGAAGCTACCTATGCTGGTCCCCCCGCACCTCGGTTGACCCTGCCCCTGAGAAGCCTTTAGGAGCCCGTGAGTACCCGCCTAGACCTACTTCGTCCCCAAGGGGAAGGCCGAGAGCGAGCTGCGCGACTCCCACAATGGAGACAATCACTCGCTATAGATTGAAGATCAACGCCAACGAAAGCGGACGAACAAACCCCTGAGAACATCCCCGTAAGAGACAAGTCCTATAGGTTTGAGGCTGCTGAAATCGATGCCTAAAGAGGCGGAGAAACAACCCCCGCGCGACGCTCCCAGTGGAGAGGAAGTCGCGGAGATGAGGATTGATCATCAACGCCACGACGGCGGAGAAGAAACCAATCCAGGCACCTCCGTACAAGAGGTGAGCACGGATGGAAAAAATAATTTTTCCCGGCAAGGAAGTCAAGATTTCCCGCGACTATACGGCTGTTTTGACAAGCCATCGCGGTAGTGTTAGCGGCAAACAGGGGGGGGTGTAGAGGGGCTGAAGCTTTGAAAAATCGGAGTTGCAATTGAAGCTATTTGGTGCGATTTTAACCATTTTTAAGCAATGGTAAGCTCCGAATCGTTAAGATTGTGCCCAAATAGACCCCTTAATTGTACAAAATACCTAGCAAAATCATAGGGAGAAGCTAAGATACTTACACAATAATATCAAGTTCTGAATGTTGCTGATTTGACTTGAAAATATTGTTTTCAAGATTCCCCATGTGATTTTTCACACGAGGAGTGATGCGAGACGAGCGTTGTGTAAGACAGCACCACAACCCCTTTTGGCTATGCAGTTGATGTTCATATTTGTAGATTCATCCACGTGGGAATAAGTGTTATTTTTTAATCCTTTATTAAATTTTTATATGAACAAATTTCAGCTTAATTCAAAAATCTGTATGTAATCTACAAAGACCCCACTATGTTAAAGTCTTTTAGCATTTAAAAGTATTTTCAAACGAACCATTTCTAAATAAATCACAGATCGGATTGCCGGTTGATACTAGAGCTGATCTAAAGTTGATACACACGTGCGCTGTGACATGGATAGAACCTCGCTACAGTGATGAGGGTAGGCTTTCTTGCGCTAGATTTTGTGGTGATTTTATCCGAGACGTGCTATTTTTCGTCTCAGATTTTATCAAGAAATTAACACACTGGTACTCAAGATTCATTTTCCTTCTTTTATTATCAATAATGGTTATTTTACTCGTTTCCATTGAATTATTTTACTAGGTTTCTGGTTTATATCACAAATTTTCCGTTTGATTTATTTCCTTATTTTTTTTCTCTTCTTTTCTTTTGCGTCACTAAATTCCCGCGAGTCGGCAGGATTACCCAGAAATGAGCTTCCTGTCTTGCCGGTTTTTTTCCGCAGTGGACGGTGAGTTCGCAATGAAAAAGGGTAGACTCCAGCGAAAAGGCGGAGGGAAAAACTCCAACGACTCCCGGAGCCGCGGCCGTACGGCCCGCGAAGAGAGTAACATTGCCGACATAGGCAAGTACAGGCACGCAGAGTGGGGTCCACCGCCCCTGCCCAGGCCCGGTTACCAGGCTGTACCGCCGTAGAACCACCACCCCCCATGGAGGTGTGCTAATTCTGCAGCAGCGGGGCGACAGCACCGCACGATAGCGGTGGAGTCACTACCCGAGATGCACCTGGTACCAACGGCATGACGCAGACGACGGCGGAGGCGCGGTGAAGCCATTGCCCGGTGGGGCCCCCGCAAGCAGGAGCCCCAGTTGAAAAACAATACCAGACTGATCCACCCAGCAGTCCAGCCCGAATGGGGGGGGTAGGCAACGTACAGGGGCGCAGCATGACCCGTAAGGTCTGCTGAGGCGGGTACGAAGCCCCGCGGAAGCAAGCCACGGTGGCTGCTCCGCAGGCAGCGACGGCGGCTGGGCACCCACGGGGTGCCCCGCCATCCGGCGGACTACCATAGTGACTGGTGAACAGGGTTACCCCGTACTGTCACCACGGAAGGTGTACCCGCATGATAGTAGAGGCCAAAGTGACGGGGTAAGATGGGGCATCAAACGGGGGGCCACCCTGGCGGACACGCACGCCGCACCAAGCCCGGTGGGGCCCGGCACGGTATGCGGTAATAGCTGGGTGGCACGCAGGACGAGCAAAGCTAGTCATGCGAGGCGTGAAGGGGGACACCGTAGCCAGCAACCTTGGGTCTACCGAAGCCGTACCCGTGGTGTAGTCACCGTAGTCGACCGGTAGGGGCGCCCGAAAGGCACAGGGATACACACTACGTTAGGTATCCCGGCACTAGACGGCGATGGATCGACCCGGTCACCGGGGCGTCACCATCACCACTACCGGAGTGTTCACCGCCGCCGCAACACCTTGGGCATTGGCAGGGTGAACCGCACCGGTAAAGCCCCAAGAGCTAAACCAGGCGAGCCAGCGGCCGGTATCTGCGTGCTAGACGGATGAACTCCCACGGGAGACGCCCGAGTAACACGCTGCGAAGCAACCGAAGCTGCTCCACCTTCGGGAGCAGCCGGAGCTGCCCGGGAAGATCCCCGGACCGGAGCCCAAGTACCACTCCCCCTTTCCCTTAGCGTAACGGAAGAATACCCGAGCTCTAAGGCTGCCCAATGGGCGTCGGATAATCCAATGCAGAATGACAGGCACCGGTCGGTGCGGGAGCATTGCCGGTGGTTAACGCAAAGAGGATGGGGATCAAAAGATTGGATGGAGGCGGGACAACGAGCGCACTTACGGACGTGGGGTGATGCGAGCCAGATGGATTATCGCGGTCAAGAAACAGTTAAAGAAAAATTAATGCGTGCCGTGGAGGGACTCCCGACACGTAAACGTAGGGACTAAAGAACCGTCTCGGTAACCGAGTCACAAACGGTTAAAGAAAATTTTCTAAGTCAGTTTCAACATATTTTATTAAATACACAACAAGCATATATAAAATAAATGACACACTCACCCATATAGAACTGTTTTATTGATAGTAGAAACCACAAAGAAACAGAACAGGCTCACAACAAAGCAAGGCATCCAAAGCTCACAAACATGTGCGGCAATGGCGGCCTTTGTTTACCTTTTTTTCCCGCACAAATTATCACATGACCGCATGGCGGTAAAAAAGGATGCACAAAAGAAGCTCTCCGTCGGAGGTATAAATCCACGTGTATTTTGCCGTCCAAAGAGTGCTTATTCCTTAGTATAATAATCCTTATATATCCAAGGTAGTGTGGTATTAGTATTAGGAGTATTCCGCAAGAGAAGACACAGTCTTATATCAATATAATCTCAAGTTTGGCAGTAGTAAATGGAGCCGCGATCGGGACACATCCGTTCAGCTAGCTGGCCAAAACGGAACTGAGGGGGAGTAATGGCCGACAGGGTGTGACCTGGGGTCACTGGAAGGGACGTTCCATTTCTCTTTAGGGGTGTTATTTGTATTTTGGGGAATTTCACTTCTCAAGAAGGAAAATGCATATGTTTCAGTCAACATTGGTTTAAAGGAAATCAGCTCAGTGTAATGATTTTAGCATTTCCAGCTCTGCCGTTAGGTCCAATCTGGGATCCTAATTCTAATTACAAAATTGCTTATTTTATGATACGCATTTTTTAGCATTCTCGCTCGCAGATGTAGTACGTTTCCTAGAGAATTACTAACATGACTGTACAAAAATATCAAATTTTGAAAATTGGGGGCACTCTCCAAAAATGTGCTGTTATTGCTTTAAATATTCGGGAGCTGTGTTTCACTGAAGTTGACTATTTCATTGAAATCAAATATTTTCTAGAATGCTTGCACTAATAGAAATTATCCTCTCTCTGCTATCATTCACTATTTACTGGGGAAATATCTCAGCGGTAAAATGCTGGGTGCTTAATAGAACAAGCAGTTCTAGAACCACAAGTGTCGTCTGCTTTCGCGATCCACATTACCTTTATTACCTTTCCTTCGCGATTACCACGTTTGGTTGCAATTAGACTTCAACGTTGCCAATTATGCCAATTTTATATTTGCAGCCTATTTTATAACTTGACCACCTATGTTCTTTGACCCTGGTATGTGACCCTTGACCACATTGTCATATGCAGGTTCCCAGGTGGCATCCATGACCCAAATTCTGTAACATTTGGACTTACTACTTGAAAGTGAAACTTTCTTTTAAGCTTTAACCTTTGAAAACATGGCCAGACGGGCACACGGTCAGACAGAATTGAGTACTGGTAGGTAGGTGCCTCCTGCAACTCCTTGCAGACGACACAAAGATGCGAATAGCACAATTTCCAAATCATAATGAATCAGAGATGTAACAGAGGAGTAGTCCCATTTCCTGAAAATCCATAATTCGAACCGGTGGGAAGGCCAAATTTTAGCGTAGCATCCGGTGAAGGTCCGCAGAACATATTTTCTTACACGATTTTAGGGTACTGGACCCTTTCTCTAAAATAAATTGGTACTTAAAACTTGGGTGTTTATGCAGTTTTACCTTTACCAATAACACTTTTTTGATCTCAAAAATTGAAGAAATTTTTTTTTTTACATTTCCGGATTTTTTTTAATTTATGACCAAAAATCCGGAAATCCAGAAATTTACGGAAAAGTTACATCTCTGATGAATTATGGCATGTTTTGATATCAACAAAACAGGTATTCAAGAATGGTGTAGCAACTCCTATTGAAATGAAATCCCTACACAGCACTAAATTCATGCTAGGCAAGGAAAACCATCGTCTGTTCAACCTTAAAGCAATAACGGCACATTTTTGAAGAGCGCCCCCAACTTTCAAAATTTGATATTTTGGCACAGTTCCGTTAGTAATTGTCTAGGAAACTATACCTGCAAACGAGAATGCTAAAAAATGCGTATTTATCATAAAATAAGCGATTTTGTAATTAGAAATGGGATCCCAGATTGGACTTAAAGGCAGAGATGGAAATGATGTCCGTCCATGATGAAATAGTGCCACCTCGAGAAAATAACCTCTAACTTGACTTGCCTGAACCAATAAAACAACGAATGGATGAGCATTGACACGTACATGGCGCTATTTCCCGGCTATTTCACAATGGAAGGCCGTTTCCAGCAGCCGTTGAATTATTATCGGAGATCTCCGATATTAATTATTCTAATTACAAAATTCCTTCGTTTGTGAGACAGACATTTTCGAGCTTAACCATTCACAGGTATAGTTTACTAGCCAGTTACCAATGCAACCGTGTAAAAATCTCAAATTTTTTTGAAAAATTGGGGGTGCTCTTCCAAAAAAATGTGCTATTATTTCTTTAATTCCACAACCATCACATTAGTTGACGTACCCTTTATGAAAATAGATCCATTCTTGTCGCTTCCCAGTTTCAACACCTGACGTCTGGCTTTCTTTCCTTTCGGAATGGGATCCAGAAGATCATAGATGTGTTCGTTGTAGATCTCGGCAAAGGACACCCAGATGGAGAATTTGATCGGACCCTGGGCTTCCACGTCGACGGAGGTATCGTCCGGAATGCGGGCGCGGATGTCCTCCAACATGTTGGAGATACCTGGAAAAACATTACAAGGGCATAAAAACTGCATAAATTCATCAAAGTGCAGGCTCTATTTTTGTGTTACCAGCAGAAAGTCACATAGGAATTGCTTTTCTGCTGTCCACATTTGATGTCCCCCCCCAAAATTTTTTGATATTGACATGAACTTTTTGCCTCGCATGGAATAGCCTCAGCCTTACAATCGCATTAAATTAAAACTCTTACTTACCGTGGTGGAAATGGCAGAGCTGGCCAATTTAAAATCTAGCAAATCTTGAGACTTGGGTTAAAGCTGTCAGAATTAGCGTTAGGGTTTGAGTTGAGGGTTACGGTAAGGGTAAAATTTACGATTAGGTTAGAATAGATAATGATTTACATGTATACTGCAATACTGGTCGAGAGGTCAACCACAGTCTCCTTCCTGTGCTCGCAACCCATTTTTGCACACACACCTATTAGATTTCCAGGCTTTATCAGATGTTTAGGAGGAAATTCCATACAATCAGAATTGTAATTTTTAGTCCAAAAGTTCTTGCCCAATTTCACAATAGTTCAAAATTTTAACAATTGTAAAGTCTGTTTAATTGGCACTAGCCATTGGTAACAAGTAGTTTTTTCTAAATCGTGAACACCAAAACATGATTTGTAAGGACAAAAACGTTGTGTTCCTATTCAAGTCAGTGAAATAGGTCAAAATCTGCAGATGTACTGCAGTCACCTATCTCTATACTCTTCATCGTGGGGGAGCGTGGCCAAGTGGTTAGGGTGCTTGCCTGTGCCGCAAATTTACCAAAAAATCCCGGGTTTGAATCCCGGTGGGGTCACTTGCTGGGATTTATTCGGGTACCCAGTTCTGGATGTGATCTGTATACCGGCTCTTGATTAAATACAGAATACCGCTCTCCTCCATGGTTCACTTAGAATTGGGCAAATGAATCATGAAAGCATCCCATCCCTCGGAGGGGATGTTAAGCTGTTGGTCCCGTGTACATAGAGTCACAACTGCATGTACATCGCAGCCACTGTCGAATGTTGGCGCTTGTAATTACGCCAGCACTTCGGTGCCAGCGCTTGCGGGTCCACTCTACTGCCACTACAAGGTGAAACAGAGTATAGTCAAAACAAGCTTTTAGGCTGGTATTTTCGAAGGTAGTCCAACTTTAAAACGAGGATTAGTCCCCGTGGGTGGATTTTTTTCTTTCAACATACACCTTAAGATATGTGGGAGAGGATTCATCATGGGATGGGTTGGAACCAGCCCATTTCAGAAGAATATTCTGGGGTTATGTGTGAGAGAATTCCTCATAGGATGGGTTGGAAAAGCCCATTAGTGAAGAATATTCTAAGGCTTATGGGTGAGAGAATTCCTCAAGATGGGTTGGACACGCCCATCATGAAGAATACTAAGTGTTAGGTGCGAGAGAATTCCTCTTGGATGGGTTGGAACAGCCCATTCATGAAGAATATTCTCACCAATTAACATCAAAGAAAAAAGGTCCAATCAAGAAGGACTAACCCTGGGTTTTAAGTTAGACTATCTTAGAGAATACAGCCATAGACTTTACCTTCTCCGTCTTTGCTACTGTCTTGTGTACTCTCTGACAGTACAGACTCTTCGTGGCTGTCGAATAGTGTGATGCCTTGGACGTGTCCGATTCTGCCATGCTGTCTCTCTTCTGGTCTGTTGGCAAAAACAAGACGTGGGAAACTTAACCCCTACATTATACAATGAGTTTATAATTTTGGATAGTTTGAGACAAGTATTATAACACCTGACCTCGCAATACTGGGTAATTGTGATGTTTCATTGGTCAATTCACTAACTTGCAATGGGAATTTTGGAACTACCAAAAGTAAGAAGCACACCCACATGGCGGGAAAAAAAGTGGGGAATTGGGAAGCTCCTTCCAGGGAAATCTTTCATCCTACCAGGAAATGAGGGGGGGAGGGGAGAAAGAAAAGAAAATGAAGAAGAAAATAAAAATAAAAAGATAATAAAATTGAAGTACGAGTCGTTTTTTTCTCCAAATTAAGACGACCTGTTTGAACACCGGTACAGTATACGCACATTGCAATGCATTAGGGATTGGTTTAAAAAACATCTCTGGTTGCCCTTAACCACTTGTAAATTGTAGAGCCAGACAGCACGGTTTACCCACTCAACTAATAAACTATTCCTACCATAATGCAAGACACATTTTTATCTCACCTCTTGGAAAAGGGGGGTTTTTTTTTTTGTTTGCTTTCGACATAGATAGCACCCTCCTCTTTTATCTCCTCTTCCGTCAAGACCTGTCTATCGCCCAACCTCACCACATCACAGAAGGTAGCGTTGGTTTGAGGCCTTATGCTGTTTGAAAGTGATGTCCTTCTATGATATGAAGACCAAGTCCAGGGCTCGTGGCGGATGCCCCATCATGGGGGTGCTAATTGTGTGTGTGTTGAAAAGTTCAAGGAACCTTAGAGCGTTTTTATGAAAGTTTGCTAAAGTATCACAGAAGCCAGTCACTTTTTGGGGAGGGAAATTTTTGTTCTAACATAACATCAAAACAAAAACACCTTCCTGGCTGGGTCTTACATTTTACATGGTATTGAGAAAATATGAACTTTCTTCTGATACCAAAATCCCAAAATGGTGTTGTAAAATGAAGGAATAAGGTTGTCAACCGGGTCACCCTACCTTTAACATTATTACTGACATTTTACCCACAAATTTTAAGCCACCGTCAATGAGTTTTGGGTAATTCCATGCCATTTCAACTGGCCATGTTGCCAAACTGGTGGATCGTTTCACACAATGGTAGTTAGAACGAATGGGTCAAAAAGTAAAAATTCAAATTCACTTGCATTGCAGAGTTACAGAAGTTCAAAGTAATGGTCTTTGTAGAAAGGCCAATTAAGTGAAACAAGAATGGGAAGTGCCACTTTGAGGCACAATATTTGAAAAAAATACATGTGATTTAGACCTTCATTTGTGCTGTGTGATTTACCTTTTTGATATAGAAAGGTTTATGGGAGAAAATAAATCCAATCAATTATGCCAGATTTAATATACGGGGCGGGGGGGGGGGGGGGGGGTCAAAAATGGTCCCTTCAAGTTGTGTTGAAACCATTTTGCAATTTTAAAGGCAATGTGCTGTACTAATCCCATCTACATTTACATGAATGCTGTTGTAAATGCGGTGTTTGAACCCACATAGACTATTTTATGTAAAAAAAAAAAAAAAATGTCAAATTCAAACAACCCCCCTTGAGGGACATTACCCCCCAATATGGGTCCAGCCAGAAAATGGCCCCCCCCTCCAATTCAAGGGGCCAAAATTTCAGTGTGGCCGAAGGGGTGATACAAAATTTCAAAGCGCTTGCATATGAAAGAAGACACCTTAATGCCGTTTTAACTATGCCAATGCAAGTGAAAGTTGATTTTTAAGTTTGATCCCTTCTAACGCCATTGGGTGATTTGAAACCTATCTACCAAGTTGCGGCAAATCTGTGAGGGGACATGGCAATGGGCCTGTTGAAATGGCATGGAAGACCCTTTTTTTTAAAAAGGCGGTGACGGCCAGAATTCTCAAAATTTACCGACGTCACTGGTTAACCGTTCACATGTAAACCCCCAAATATTGAGAATATTGCTTGGTAACTTATAAAAAAAATTCAGACTTTTCTACGTTACCAAGCAATATTTGTCTTAAAATCTTCCAACCGTTGGAGTTGAAGAATCAACTCAGTACTCTAGTGCTATGGTGGTTTTGGAGGCATAATA
>JAMKCH010019738.1:0-29521 GCA_023653785.1 Ophioderma brevispina
TAAGAAAACTTTATTCAGACTAGAGAGCGGTTGCCCGCGTTTCGCGCGGCAACCGCTAGCTGATTTGACTGGGGGAGAGCGGTCCACTAAAACGGTTGATCACTCTTCACATGACGCAAAACTTAAAGAGACATTACTCTGCATTTTCTCCAAGCCTCGTTTATTTGCCTTTATAGGCCTATGCCTTAAATGTGGGTATAATATCATAGCGTCAAGATTTAGGCCCCCCTCATCTCAACATGAGCTTGAATCCAGGTGAACATTTAACACTGCCAACTTAAGAATAATGTGCAAAACCAAGGAACTCGCATGCACCTCCCCAGACCCCCTCCAGTTGGGTAGCTGTGGGGGGAAAGGGGCTTCTCAGTGTCGTAGATCATACTTGGGGAATGAGGAAAGCCCTCTTGGGAAGAAATTGAGGAAATCGGGAAATTTTAATGGTAATCTGAAAATCAGCGTTTTTGGTTTGGACCATCCCTTCGATCGGGATGAATTTCCTTCCCCTGACGGACTTGACTTCCTTCCCCTGAACGCTCTTTTCTCAGCTTTTCTCCCCCACAAACTTTCTTGGCCAACGTCTGGGTGCCATCTCTAAGGTCGCTGAAAGGACCAGCTCCCTTAGATATCTATGGGAACTCTGTCTACTACCTTAAACATGTCCAATGGGTTAAATCGGAGGGTGGGGTGGAGTTGATGACGCTATGTTAGGCTGTTAACACCCATTATCATTGTCACTCAACTGTATTTTTGAAACCATACCATCCACAGACTCCCATTTTTTCGACAATTTGAAATCTTTCACCAAGACCTACTCTTTAAAAATGCCGCCAGCAAAAAATCACCCTTATTTATCGGCAATTTGTGGTCGGCTGTCTATTAATCACCCAAGAACCCTTTTGACACTTCCTCTATCACAGAATGCCCCTAGCTTTGAAAGCACCAGCCTGAAGGCTTAAACCCATATTTTCATACGGGGCGGTCGTTCCCGATCGATCGAGGTGATTTAATTTTTAGTGCGCTTTGTGGCCAATTCAAACACAATCCTACAAAATCTTGACAAGACTCATAATCCAGACTGAATTCAACTGATACCAAATTAATGGTACTAGGACCTATTTGGTGTTAATCTTGCTCTTTTCTCCTTCCGGGTACTTCCGAGCTACCGATGGTGGCATTCTGTATAGGTCTAACTTTGCTCCGATCCTAGTGCCAGACTCTTTTTTTGGGGGGGTGGTGGGGCGGGGTTCGGGTAGGGGGGAATAAGTTACATTTTTTTGGGAAACTCCAATTTGCAGATTGTTAACACTGAAATCCCGTGGGGGCCCTTCTCAATGACAAAGGGGGTATCATCCGTGTCCAAGCATTGTCAAAAAAACAAATGCACCCTAAATACGTATTTTTCGAAGCTAGAAATTTTCACCCCTAAACACGTACCAGTAGTGCAATTAAGCTACGCCTAAACACGTACTTGAGAAATTTGCCGCCCCTAAACATTAGAGTACAATTTTGGCTACCCTAACAAGTATTTGTCTTTCTCCCTACCCAAGCCGTAATTGGATGCTATAATTACCCCTTTATACTAAAAAAACCCCAAACCATAATTCTTTGGACACCATAAGGCTTGTCTGAGCTTGGTGTAAATTCAGAAAATATCTGGGGAAAGGGAGGGAGAGTGGATCCGCTCATCTCTCGCTAGAAGGCGAACCCTTCCAAGCCTGTTTTGCTTTCCGAAATACTTTCTCATGCAAATTTGATTAAAAACTCTTTGATATTTGTAAGTGGTTAACTTTAACATGCATATAAGGCCAATGATCGCACGGTAATAAACAGTAAAAATGTAGTGCCTGCATGTAAGGTTTTATTGACTCAATCATAAAATTAAAGTGTCATGGAGAGTTCGTAAGGCTGCAAACGGAGTGGGTCGCGGAAAACTTAGGTATTTAGTTTTTCAAGACATTTCCTAATGGGTCCTAAAGGATCCGTGAGAATTCGCATTTAGAAACGTTATTTTCGGCACTATTTTCCGCATTTGCAGCAGCGCACAGATAAATCGAGGAGGAGGGGGAGAAAGGAATCGGCATTTTCCCTGAAAAATTGCCGAAATCTCATTGAAATGCAACCCAAATTAATGCCCAAAAGTTTTTTAAAAGAAAATTACATATTTTTTTTAAAATGGCCACTGTCCGCCATTTAAATAAATTTTGAGTTTTTACTTGCTAACCATTGTCGTTGCATGGTCTGATATAGAACTATTTTGTATGTCAATAATCATGCAATCACTAAGGAGTCGTCATTTTTCTCATAATCTCAAACCAATAGGGTGTGCCTGTACTAAATACATTTTATTGTTTCCTTTAATACCACCGCGCGTAGCGGCGGAAAAATTTGGAAATTTAGGTTTTGCAAGCACAGGTTTGAGGCAAATACAGTCTGTATTGGGCAAAACTTGTCAGACTTCCGGAAAACCTTTTTAAAATTTTTAATGCTGACATTAATATGATGGACCGTAAATGCGAAGTCCTCATTGTAGAAAAATAAACCCTTTTCTTGATTGGGTGATTGTTAGAACCCTTTTCACCTTACGTACGTAACGTGTGGCCTGATCCTGACAAAATAACACTTTTTTACGTGGATTCTTGGACACGATTATACCCCCTGTCTATAGAAGACTGACACCCCCCGGGCTGAAATCGCTTTTCTGGCTCTCACATTCTCTCACATCAAACGATTGAAATAAGCGCGCGAACCTTTACGGATTTGGTGGGGGTAAAGGCAATTCCCCGGGGGTTTGAGTAGGGAGGACGTGCCTCCAACAGTCTGGAAGTAGGACCCATAGTACTATACCAAAAAAGGGACCCATACCTATACAGCGATGCAAATTTTGTGGACAAAATTTAACCCAAATTTGGCAATTATTTCCCAAAATATAATGGCATTTTACAACAGCCAATTTGGGATAATTTTGGCCTTCGGACATTGAGGAATTTGACAATTTCCCCAACATTTTTAAAAATTTTCGCTTCCTCCTCCTTTTGAGAAAATTTTACTAATTTTCAACAATTTGAGAACTTTTGAAAAAAAAAAACCACCATTGCCCTATACCAAAATGACATAAAAATTGATATACCAGACGGCTGAAATGGACCGATGTCTGTAGCACGACCCCCGTATGGTCATTTGGTGTTGAGAACCCCCTGAGGGCAATTCCTATCAAACTTAAATCTTTATATACTTAATCATGGCCATGATAAATTTTGACAAAAACCAACCCATTTGCTATAAACCAAAATTGGCATTAAAAAAAAAAGGTTCTTGATATTACCAGAATGTTGAAAATGGGACCGATGTCTGTGGCACATCCCCGTATTGGTAATTTGTGTTGAGACCCCCCCCCCCCCCCCCCCCCAGGGTCATTCTATCAAAATTAAAATCTTTATGTAAGTGGGGGTAGTGGGACACTTCGCCTAAATGGCGAAAAAAGACAAAAAATACAAAATTTTAATTATAAGCAAAACAAAACAGTAATTTAATTTCACAGTGGGTCATGTGACTATTGTTTATTACTTGGTGTATAAGACCATATGCATATTAATTAGACAACGTTTAATTAGACTGTCCCAGTTATCCCATGGTAACAACGACTTTAGGTATTTAGGCATTAGTGAGTAAGGATATCAAGAAATAATATATTCCCGGCTGTTTAATAATTGAAATGTTTTCATGCTTTTATCATGACCTATCTACAACACAATACATGATATATATTGGTTTGGCGCTTATTATTTTCACGTACTTCGAATAACAGCCGAAACTTCACAGTCTATATCCTTTGATACGAAATTGCCTACATTGTTTTGGTCTTAAAATCCATATTCAGAAAATATGCATTTTTATCATATAACTGAGTATATATAAATGACATTACCACCATTATACAGTCCTATAATTGATATTTTGTCAAAAAATATACACAAAAATAAAAATCAGTACAGCTATAGGCGATGTCCCACTTACCCTAAGTGGAATATGTGATGGTAGGGTAAGTGTGAACAGCAGCATAATTATTAGCTCTTTGCATATTAATTGCGCGAATTCTGTATAATTTTTTTTGCAACGTGATTGTAAAATCCAATATTTTATCATAGTTTAAATGTATAGACTTAATATTTTCTTCTACTTTTTCCAGCAAAAATAGTTGCAATTTTTAAGCAATTAACAGCCCTTAATTAAAGAATATTCGCAAGATTTTCGGCACGAAATTGCGGTCAGAGTTGACCTTTAAAATTTTAAGCACTTTCAAGCTCGAATAAATCCATTTGAGGTTTGAAAGGAAAGCAGCACCTATTTACTATATTTTGCTGACACAAACCACCCCCCCAAAAAAAAAACAAACACCTTTTCATTTTTCCAATTTTTGTTCTTTATTTATTTAATTATTCTTTTTTTGCCCACTTACCCCCATTTTAACCTATACTTAAATCTGGGTCATCCCCTTGTTACTTCCAGCCCTGCAGGTTGTAAATCAACCTGCTTTATTAGATCTAATATCATACTAATTATAGGCCTATTTTACTTTAGGCCTAAACTGTTTTATGGTCATTGCTAGACAATTATCAAAATTCTTCTTCAAAATAGTTGATTACATCATCATCGGAATTGCCTTCACCCACTGCACTATAATACCACTCTTCTGCTAAACTGATTAATGCAATTCATTATCATTCAACCTCAACAGCCTTTCTTGCACATACACAGCCTGTCTAAAAACAATGGTACCATCATAAAAAATTGGTTAATAGAATTTCAATATCATTCTTACTTGGCATATATTTAAAGAACAAAGAACATTTCCTTCTTGGTGGTTTGGTTCTCTTCTTTGTCTTTTGTCAATTCAGAGATCTAATCATTTAGTCGATACACTCAAACTCGATGTTGTGGCCACTTATGCATGGGCAGGGTTGTTTCGCGCAGTTATGCGCTGCTGTCCTGAAGCTCCCAAAATATTCCACTTGAACAAAAGAACAAAACCCAGATTTAAAGTAAACAAGGAAGTCAAGTTTTAATCGACCAAAATTGTTGTAAATAGTCACATTTAAATCAATTCACTTATAAATATCTTCTTTTCATAAACTAAACAATACATATTTATTGTCAACTTCAATGAAATGGAGCCGTTTGAATTATTACAAATTGGTATCTGTTTACAAAATCATGCCAGAAGGAAATTTAATTAAAAAAAAAAAAAAAAAAAAAAAAAAAACAAATGGTTTTAAAAACACATTTTCTATTTTGGTGCATTTATTTAATTGTTGAAGTCAATCAAATTTGCATTAGGAAGCAAAGTATCAAGGTGTTTGGTAGGAATTGGGTTAATGATACCATAAAAACTCTCTCCTCCAGGTTTGCATGTACGCTCATTGTTCTCTTCTAACAACAACATTATGTCTAATGTTGTTCACGTTTATCTTAAAGCCGAACTTACTGATCATAACTTTCCCACCATTACGTAACTGTTTTCATCTCTTTTAGAGTTTCTTCTTTATGAAGTTATCCCCTTTTAAAATTTAATATCGTTCAAAATGTGAATAACTTTGTTTAACAAATTCTCAACCGTCTTCCACTCAACCAGAAAGTGGGCACAAACTCGATTTTTGTGTTCCGCAGTAAACTGGAGTATCTCTCTCGTTGAGCAAGCAAATGGATGAAAGCAAAAGCTGGAAATCCTGGTCTTTTTTCTCTATGTGATGTAACACACGACTTACTTGTTGAGATATAATATGGAAAAAATCAGTTTTCTGATTGTACCATTTTTTTTGTGAGACAGGCTGTAGTACCAAACAAACATTTTTCCATGGACGGGAGTGTCCGTCAGTTTCTTGACAAAAAAGGTTTGTGATGAAGTTAAAGCGACCTGGCACATTTGCACAAATATGAAATTCTTCTTCAATTTTGCTCTCAATTATAGTCTAGGCCATAGAAGAACAGAGATCAGTTTTGACAATAAAAATAACATACCCAAAACAGAAAGGGGCATTTATATAAGAATAAGACATCCAGGTAATTTGTGCCACTTTTAAGTTTTCCATAACGTTTAATAATCAACATATGTGTATATTACATGAAACTTTTGACGACTCGTACTCACTCACTGCACTGATATAAAACCACAAAGGTTCTCGACCAATCTAAACAGTGGTGGCATATCTAGCATGGTCATCGTATGTAGTTTATCCAGGACCTTCATGCCGTATATTTACACAAAGAAATTTGAATTGCCTAACACAGTTATTGAAGTACCAATGTTTGCTGTAGTAATTAGGGTACACCAGTACCCGGGCCATTACCACCATGACATGTACTGACTTAGCACCCCCACGGATCAGCAGGCCTGCACGCGATAAATGTCTTGACTGAAAAAAAGGTCCGAATTTTTTTTGCAAACCAAAATACAGTTGGTGATTGATTATTTTGGAATCTTCATGAAATAAAATCGTAATCTAAATCATCTAACATGTTTTGCAGTAGGGCCTTCTTGTTTCTCTTTTCATCACCAAGAAATAAATAATTTGTAACATTGAAATATCACAATGTCAAACCCCACTGGAACAATGTCATAATTAAGCCACGAACCATGAATAATAACTACTTACCCGGGACGAAGGTAACCCTCATTTTTATTAATTTACGTATTATACATCTTTTGTCAACACCCCACCGGAATTCAATACCCATTATTAACTACTGTTTACAACCGTTTTTTTTGGCAATTTCGAATGAATTTTCATCTTCGCAGTTTGAACTTTGAATACATAAACCCGAAGCAATCGCAAGACACGATGGGAAGGGGATCACCTGATCAGACGGTAAACATTCCAACATGGGGCGGTCAACATGGCGACCTCCTGCGTCCCCATGTCCAGCGTCCACGGAAAACAACATGGCGAAGTTCGATCTTTATTGTATAGATTGTATTCAAACTCGACAGTGAATGGGGATTTGAATGAAAGAAACAAAATACAATGATAAGTCCTAGAGGCAGTTAAAGGCCGACTCAGAGATGTCCTGAAGAGGGCGCCTCAATTTCCAAAAAATCGTGTTTTTTTGCATGTACATATGCTTGTCCCTATACTAATCACTGTGTGAAATTGCTAAGGCTTAGCTTACTTCCTTCATATAAAAATCACAACTTTGTTATAACATTCCGGATCCGGATTTTTTGTTATACACAGTATCCTATGGGACGTAATACTTCACAGAAATGTTTACTGCATCAAAACGAAAATCCATTCATCTCAATTTCAAATTGTGCATTTAGTTACTATCATTTAGTTCTAGTTGACTATTTTCCATTATTACAAAAAAAATACTATTCGAAATCTCTGAGTCAGACTTTAACTATGATGTAATATCAAAGCATAATGAAAAGAGTAGGTAAGTCATTGATCATCATCAACTAATGAAAATAACAACAATGTGCACACACCCATCGGATTTCACATCTCCTCATTCACTGTGTTATTCAAATTCATCTTGGATAAAATATTGACTACATTTTCACTCAGATCCATACATATCAGGTCCTACAAATGTTTGAAATTTCATTTTTAAGTGTCTATGACAGAACTATTCCAAGTCAGTTTCCAACTTTCAACCAGTTCCTTGCCTCTTTTTTCACTTTCATTCAACTATCCTCCCTGTATCACTCTGCTTAATCCTTGTTTTCTATAACAACTTGTGGTTTCTTTTTTCCTATTTTACATGTAAGTTATATTTCTTGTCATTAACTGTGATGCTCTCTGCCCAGCTCTATTATAGACCAAGCCCCTTCCCTCCAGGCTCAGCTCCCACAGATTTTTCCAAAGGGCCATTTAATGCTAATGGCAAGCACTCTAATCGACCGGAAATTGCAGCAGTGAGTAACTTTGACCTATGGTACATCGCGATAACAAATAAAGATAATATTTTTTTATGGTCAATGGGCATTAATGTGTCTTCAATTTTAACAGGATGTGAATGACCTTAAAGATTGGGACATTGTGGACTTTTTTCCGGGATTTATCTCTCATCAGGGAAGGAGGGCATTGAATAAGGGGCTTAATGTAAAAAAATACACATTTCCCTGGGAGCTTTGAACACTGCAGGCTGCACCCGTAGCTCTGCCCATGGACCCCGTCTGGGGCCTAAGTGGCCCTCATTGCCCCGCCAACCCCCCCACTCCTGCCATTGTGTTCAGATCATCCACAGGTCTGCACCCCAGGGGTGTGGGATCCCTTGCTATGCGCATAACCACAGCTCTCCATATGTATTTTTTTTTCACATCAGCTTTGATAAGATACAATTATAATATATCAGACATTGTAGCTGTGTGATATGTATAGATTTCATCGCTTGTTACCTACAGCTCATTTTTTGTTCTATTTCTGTTTTAGGTGTGAGTGTTACGACTATCTGTTGGACATTGCTGTCCAAATGAGGCACATTGGACTAGATGCTAGGAAACAACCACCGCAAGAGAATGGAATTGAATGAAAGGAGCTGTGTCATAAAGATACCATGTAATTCTAATAAAATCAAATTGCAGCATGGAATAAACGTTTTTTATCTGCGTTTGTTTTCTGGTATTTGTCTCTTTAGTATTACGGTGTTGGTTGAATCAATTTTTGTGGGCACCACAAGCTATGCTGAAAGACCAAGTGTTCAGCTGTCATGCTAGATTGTGTACAGATGGATTGAGATTGGATGTTGCATGTCTCACAAACCAAAAAGGTAAACATAAAAGGTTAAACCGTGATGATAGTAGTGGTTGAAGGTCACCCACATGTTATATTCTAGAATATCCAGAAGAGTAATTGAAGCTGAGAACTTTCTAGAGCAAATTCTAGTAAACGTGTTCCACAATAAACTCATTAAACAGACCAGTACTCCTTAATACTAATTAAAGTGATTTTTGAATCAAAAATCTATAGTTTTAAATCAAAATCACAATCATTGTTCTCATAATTTGTATCATATGATAATGTTATCTTCAAACAAACTACCGTATCTCTTGTCAGGGAAGGGTGCCGTTGTTGATCGTTTTATCAACCACACAGTTGATATGCAAATATCAGCGCAATCACGCCCTGGCTCAGTGTTCACGGAAGTGCGATTACGCCAGTACGCTTAAGTCAATGCGCTGTTCGTCACGTTAGAACTCGGGGAGTATGCGCAAGTACACCAGTGCATTGCAAAAACTGCAAAGCAACAACCAAAACTATCTTTTTTGCTTTAGTTTTCTAAAATATTAGTCTAGAAAGCTTTTGTCGAAGCCTTGGGAACATTTTATGTGGGTAAAAGTACGAATAATTATGTTCCTCTATCCACGAGATTAATAAGTTTTCATAAAAAAAGATTTTCGTTTGGTTGTTGAAAGGGATTCACACATGTTACAGAGTGTTCGAACAATCAATGACTCTGCATACGATGGTCGCCGTAATTTTATCCCTCTATACGCGGAAAGGATCGTAAAAAGATGCGGAGATATGGATGCATCATTGTTGATTTGTGGAGAACAAAGTAACATGTTGAATCTAAAATTGAATGTCTTACTGGTAATGTGATAATAATAATTATTTTAGTTAGTCACATTTTAAAATTGGATCACTCCATACTTAAGGCTAACTACAGTGATTTGCCAAATCGGAAATTTAAAAATAACAAAAATCAGATTTCTGCATTTTGTAACAAGTGTAGACTATATACATACCCTAACAAGTGTAAATAAAGGTGAATGAACCTAATAAGGACAATATCGGATTTGTTTTGCATTGTCTATTACGGAACACTTACGCAAACACATAATTAAAGCAAATTCATACGTTTAGCACTGCTGTTTTCTTCTTTCTAGAAAATTTTAAATAAAATTTTTTAAAATACTTACGATCATTTCTACAGACATAGCCGTCACTTTTAAGTGATCCAGCAACATTAAACATTTCGACTCTTTAGGTGAATCACTGATGTGTCTTAAATAATTTCAAGCCAAAGCCAGCATAGTTGATTGATAGTTGAGTCCAGTTACAGAGTAAGGTGTCTTTTGAACCAATTTCTTATTGTAATTTGTAATTATATGATTATTATATAAATCAAATGTCTTCCAATGTACATGAAAGCAGTATGGTAAATTACTTTAAATTATATTTATATATTGTAAAAGTATATAATATGCAGCAGCATTTTAACCATTTTACCAGTTGTCCAGAAGTACAATGCCTTTACATGTCTGAGGTACATGAAAATGACTGCAAGCAGATTAGTTTTAAAGTGACAGGAGGAGATTTTTTTTAGGATACAAATTTCTCTCAAATCGCACTGGATTGATTGTTGACCACCTACCGAGAACATTTTGAAGGTTTATTGGGCAAACAAGTACAAAAGAAAACTGCAAACCTTGTTTGATTTTGATTTTCTGTCATGCACAACAGAAAATACTAAATCATCAACTTATTACATAAAGATGGCATATTCGGCTTATTCACTTCAGGTGTTATCTAATACACTGGTAAGCATTCCAAATATGCAAAAAAACGGGTTTAAAAAAATTGAAGGCGCTTCTTTATGGAAATGCCCTCCTGTTTCTTTAAGCTTTTTTAATGCCTGCTGGATCCATACACATCTGCATACAGTTTATCGCTATATAACACCCACATGCCAGAAAAAGTATCAAGCACCAAAGTGTGAAATAACTGAATGTGATATTAACTAATATTGACTTATGTGACTCTCTTCCATATTGCCTATTTCACAGACTGTTGTATGCAACACTTTTAAACATACTTAAAGCAATACCAGCACATTTTTTAGGTGACCCCCAATTTTCCCAAAATTTTGAGAGATTTGCACAGATGCATTGGTAATTGACTATATCTGTGAATGATAAAGCTTGAATTTGTCTATGTATTGCAAAAGAAGGAATTGTAATTAGAATAATAAATATTGGAGATCTCCAATAATAATTCAACAGCTGCTGGAAACGGCCTTCCAATATGAAATATCCAGGAGATTGCGCCAAGTATATGTCTATGCTCATTGGTTCAGGCAAGTCAAGTTAGAGGTCATTTTAGCAAGGTGGCACTATTTCTCAATGGCTGGACAGAAATTTGGCATTTCAATTTCCGCCATTAAATTACAATTGCAGGCGAGGATCCAGGGAGGGGGCGCGCGCCTCCCGGTAATTCTGCAAAATCTTGCAAAATCAGCCCATTTTGGAAGCTTTTGGACAAGTTTCAGCCTTTCAGCCCCCCGGTAATTTTGACGTTTTTCAAATCCTGGATCCGCCACTGAATTGGATATGTCGATTCTAATTACAAAATTGCTTATTTTATGACAAATTACTTCTTAGCATTACCATTTACAGGTTAATTTTTGCTAGACAATTACCAACACCACTGTGCAGAAATTTCAAATTTTGAAAATTGGGGGCACTCTTCAAAAATGTCTTGGTATTGCTTTAACTCTGTGAAATTCCAAGTTGCACACCATATGTTTTTCATCTGTAATGTTCATTTTTAGCACCTCATAACCTATGTTGGTTGTAGTCAGTATTGTTTTTGTTAATGCGGGTAAACAAGATATATGTAATTTGTATTTTGTTCGTAAAACCTAAATTTTGTTCATATTTATCTTAATTTGTATTTTCTGTTAAGAAGAGCTATTAAAAGTATTACAAAAGTAAGCATAGTACTACATGCTATTTATAAAGTTTACTAACAAATCTCCAAGTAAATTATTACAAAAATATAACAATTCAACCCAAAAAATAACTGACAAGACATGAAATTGTTCTTTTTATTATTTCAAACTAAGTGTGTATTCATTAGAATTAGTGTAGTAAAGCTAGAAAAACAGGTAGAACTAGAGGTTATGTGGCCATAGGCCACTGGTACACAGCCGATGGTAAATATGACCCCATGTCAATCACAATCTTGCTGAAGGATCTGAAGCTCCTTTAACGGGCTTTATCTGTCTTCTTTAGGCTGAGATATAGTCAATTTAGTCTCATTTTAAGCATTTTTTGGCAAAATTGACCATTTGACCCCCTTAATGACCTTTGACCCCGATATAAAAAAAAACTTATAGACATCGCAAAAATTGTTGCAGTTCAAATAAAAAAATTCTACTATGCTTAGTTCTGGAGATAAAAATTCTTAAAACTTCAGCTCATTCGGAGCTTGTTGTAGATTTTGACCTTGAACTTTAACCTTTGGGGTCGAGACTACCATAGACCTCTCCTACCATTAATGTTACATCACTGTAGCAATAACGGGCTTTATCTGTCCTCTATAGGCTGAGATATAGCCAATTTGGTCTTATTTTTAGCATGTTTTGGCAAAATTGACCTTTGACCCCCTTAATGACCTTTGATCCTGGTATAAAAAAAAACCTGAGGTACACAGCAAAAATGCATTGTTCCAGTTTAAATAAAAAAAATCTGCTTAGCTTAGTTCTGGAGATAAAAATTCTTAAAGTTATTTAGCTCAAAACCGGAAATGACCTGTAAATGACCTTTGACCCTCAAAATAAAAATACCTTGCATACATTGGCTAACATACATGCTTATCTGAAGGTCATGTTACTCTGCTATGTTTTCATTTTGAGATAAAAATTTTTGAATGTTTTAAATATTTTTGGTTTTTGACCGGAAGTGACCCCTTAATGACCTTTGACTGCTTATTCCTGAACACCCTATATGTAGCATGGGTCAGTGGTTCCTCTGAACAAGTTGATATCGGCATAATCCTGTAGAAGAAGATATTTTTGCCAATTAAATGGCATATTTTGGCTTTCAGACCGGAAATGACCCCTTAATGACCTTTGACGCGTTATTCTTGAACAACCTGTATGAAGCATGGGTCGGTGGTTCCTCTGAACAAGTTTAGTTGATATCGGCATAATCCTGTAAAAGAAGATATTTTTGCTAATTAAATGACATATTTGAACCCTGTGACGAGGTCAAAGGTCAGGATGGGGTCAAAGTCATATGGCAGGTGATGGTTCGCTGAGCGGTCCTTTGGTGTAAACCTGGTCCACTATATGGTCAGCACTCGAGCTATTAAGCACTTGACAGAAAAAGGAGAGAAGCGAAACGCGCTAGTAAACAGAACACAGCCGATTGTGCAATCGCTTGTAAAAAATCAATTGAAATCCACCCAAGTAGTCCTGTACCAGCATTTGCATGTACTGTTAGAATTCTTCGTAAATTTCCATTCACTTTTGTACACATCAATTTTAGATTTCGTACATTTTTTTGCTGTCAGTGAACCCTTTTGTTATTTTTTTAAATCTGAAAGTACACTGGAACAAATGTACAGGTACTGGCAGTTAGAGGATGTATTCAGACTGCTAGTACAAAACCGTAAATTCATAAACCATGTCAAATCATTTTTAGTTCTTCTGCCATAAGTTACTGGCAAAGTATAAGTGTGTTTCTTATACAGGGTATATTTTATGGTGATAATATTCTGTAATGTCTATTTATGTTCAAAATATCCTAGTACAATTTCTCAGGGACAATACCAAATTAGTGTATTTACAATAAAAGGTCAAAATCCTTGGAAGTCTTTGGCATCACAATATGACTTGTGTGTAGTGTGATAAAGCATTTTTGTGGGTAAAATCTGTTTTGTTCGTGTGTCTAGTCAACATTTGAGGGCAAATTGAAGAAATTTTATATTTGTTGAAAATAAACCCTCTTTTAAATTAACCCTGTGTGTGTCTTGTACTTGGAGCATGACTAACATCAAAATCTCATTTTCCAAACTAAATACATTTTGAGCACACACGACTAAAGAGTACAGCTTGATTTCCATAACATTTGTTACAAATCAAAAATAATCCATGTGATATATCTGGTTCTGGTTGATTACTGTATAAACACAGGAGGGATGTACATGCAAGGTGACTGAGCAGCATGTACATTATTTAAAATGTCCCCCCCCCCCATAAGAATTTGTCTCCACTCCGAGATGATTCTTGGTACAGGAGAATCTGTCACAATCTTTCGTGCGGTCAGCTTGTGGAGAGCAACACCAGCTTATTGTCTGGTTAATACCCTGTCCCCTTGAGATTTGGTATGATATGAATCCATATTTATCTAGGGAGCATACATTACTTTTAGCTCTTGTTCATTCATCAACCAATATATGAATTGGTAAAATTTGTAGACTCCACTGCCTTGAAATTGCTCCCTCTAAATAAATTTTAGTATTTGGTTGAACTTAGTACATCTATACTGCTAAAAAATCTGTTTGGTCTGGCTATGTGCTTTGTTGCCCTTGACCTATGGAGCTGATATTTGGCATCAGTACGAAACAACTTTTAACCGGAACACTCTCAACAATATTTATAAAGTAGTTAGGTTTGCCGGCCGGGCACCGCTACTACATTGCGATGCACACGCCAAAAGAATCCTCAAACCACCAACAAAGCAAGGCATGACGTGCTATTTACGACGTCCCATACACCCTGCATAATGCATGTGGTTTGATCTTATCCCCACCAATTACTGCACAGGTGCCGTACATGTACAATCAGGGGAAACCCAGAAAAGAGAAATGCGCTGTAACAAGAGGTTCCGATAGCCCATGTGAATTGATGAAAAACACGGAATATTGAAACTAGCAAAACAGTATAATGAACGATGTCATGGATGGGAAATGTTTTGACGAAGTTTAGTCCAGTAAAGATAAAATGAATGCTGCCTTAACCCAACACTAATTGCAACAGAATCATTGCAACAGAATTGTATTGAGAATACCTTTAAAAACAACATATCAAAAGTCTACTAAAATCAAGAGTGGAACAAAATTGTTTTTACGGGGGTAAGTTTATACAGGGTCAAAAATAATGAAAAGTATCAAAACGCGTCAAAAGGTATCCCAACGTGTTCGTTACTTTTCCAGATTTAAAAAGGTATAGGTTTTGCCATTCTTGCCGGTTGTATTCAATAGTATGATCACAATAGGTTCCGGTCACATGGGGTAATGTTTCGATAGTATCCGTTTCTTAGAAAAAGGTGTCAAATTGTTCGTCTACTGGTACAGAACCCGAAAATATACTAAAATTGAAAAAAATAAAATATTTTGTTGCATAATTGGGAACTCAAAATTTGACTGGGGGCTCCAGGGTCTATGGGAGGTCACTAGTCAAAGCTCTGTAATTCTTATATATAGGAAAGTCAAACAAAGAATCTATTTACATTTACTTATCTATTGGGACAAATTTAAACAGTTTACAACCAGATCCTGACCGATCAAAATCGGACCATTCTATGAATTTTACCCCCGTATGACCTTAAACTGTTATGATCCTTAATTGTACTACACTAATAACGTGTAGATAGGGGCAAACTTACCCTTTTTTTAAACCTTAAGGAGTACCCCAGTAAATTGGTGTACATCATTTAAATCATTCGAACAATTCAAATTTTTTTACCCCTGTACAACGTTACCCCCCTTATTTCTACATGTTCCACTAGGTTGATTTTGGTAGACTTTACGTAATTATTTTTGGACTATTTCAAGTATATTAAACCAAATTGTGTTCTGTTGCAATTGTGTGGGGTCAATCATACAATTATTGGACTAATGTGGTTTGCCTTGTGCATATTACACAGTACACTATGGACACAGCGTTTCAGATGGAGTTTGATCTATTGCAACCCAAATTGTTACTAAGTTTTCTTCTACACAAATTTATTATCGCAAACTGTATAATGAAATGTATTTTGAAGAATTTAGCTCAACTCAAGGCCAAGGCTTTCTCTGTGTTTTGAATAGCGCTACAAGTGACCCAACCAAGGTCTAACAATGTTGTACAGAAGTTCGTTTGTGTGCATGAAGGAACAACCAGGGTTTCAGAGTGACCACAAAGTTTAGAAATTTCATCCAACCCTTTTTCACTATTGTGGTGTGTTTTTTCCTACATTAAAGTACTTTTATTGAATTGTACATACTTATCACCGATTTATACGGTAGCTTTCCACTTTTGACAATTTATCTCACTCGCCTGATCGCCTGCTTTCCCTTTAAGGCATTGGGAAATAGGGAAAATTTTAGAACTTAAAAGTAAAACAGACCTGGAGTGGGCAAACAGAGATGGGCAAAGAGTTTCCATGGTAGGGGTTCGCATTCTGAGAGCCTTGTACCTACTCACTTTTTACCCCATCAATTCATTGAATTGATGGGTTATCGCGATCGAGCGCGGCGTGTTTTAATATGTCGGCTCTTATTGTCGGCTACTGTCGGCGTTTTATGTGCGTTTCTGACGACAAGGCGCCTTCGTGGAGAGTCAACACTGGGAAATCGCGTGTTGGGTGTTTTTTAAAACAAATTTCAGTGACGGAGTCAGTTTGGGGGTAACTTTTGTGTCTTGTTTTGTCAAGTTTCCTATGTATATGGTTAGATTTTTGGGAGGTGTTCTTGTTGGCTGTTTTCGATACGAAGGACATTGCTGCGACACAAACATTGCCCAGCGTGGCTGTTCCTCTTGTAGCTTCCACGTCCGACGATGTTTCATCATCCGACCTCGTTGACCGTTTCTTTCCTTTCTAACCAACCTTGAAACTGTGTGAAAGCCCTTGTCTTTCTGTAATTTATAAGTTGTCCTTGAAAGTTGTAGGCAGTTTAGTTTTAGATATAAATATTCGATCCAATAAATATGATAAACAAGAGAGGGTGTTCACTTGCGACAGCCAGTGGGCCATACTGGCTATTTTAATAACCCTTACACTGAATACATTTCTATTGCGAGTGAGACAACGACAAATCGCTTGCTTACTTGTGACGGGTTTTTTAGATATTAACTTTCTTGTCGGACGGTGCTTCACTAAATGATTGGCCTAACATTCGGGACTGGTACCTTTTAATATTCCGCTCGTGAAAGCGGGAAAATGTTGAAATAAAGGCGGTAGCATATCAATATAAGCGGAACCTTTGAACACATCGGCCAGAATTCCTTACATTTTGTAGGAATATCCTAAAAAATCGTCAACAAGAGTCAGGGAAATTTGTCAAGTAATCCTTCTATTTTTGATCGGGAAGTTAAAGTGGCCTGAAACATAGAGAATTATATGGAGAAGAATTTTTTAAACACGATCGTAAGACACGACAAATTTTACTAAGCGGAAATCTGTGGCTGGAATACATCTGCCAGACCTTACATTTTGACTAGGAATATCCTAAAAAATCTGTCACTGTGTCTGTCTGTTTGACCGAGTCTATTTTCTTGGAGAACTGAGGGTTGGCGTCCGTTCCTGAAACTTGGTGGGTGGGGGTGCCCTTGACTTCCGAAGACGAGTTTGTATGCGTCGTGGATCAAAGGTCATGGGGTCTTCGAGGTTCAAATGGGGGTGGTAAAACGGTGTGTGTAGGACATGAAACTTGGAGGGTGGGTGTAGGGTGGGGCAAGTGTTGATACCGAAAATTTTTAAGGTCACGACAAGTCATCAGGGGTCATTAAGGTCATGAACCGCAAAACCCCGAGGGTCATTCAAGGCAGGTTGATCGCGAAACCCAAGTGCTAGCCAATCCGTGGAATTTCCGATTATATAGCGCCGTTTACCACAAGTAGACAAAGCGCTGATGCCCCCATTATTATTACAGTGCCTTCAGGAAATCGTCACAAACATTTTCGCTTCACCTAGTCAAATGACGGTAGAGTTCATATAGATGTACCATTGATGCAAATGAGGTATTGCCATTCAGTCCGTCAGCACTACATACCGCACATGACGGAATCAATTGTAATACCTCATTTGCATCAATGGGACTTCTATATGAAACGTCCTGCCTAAAATGCTATTAAAGAAACCACTGGTCCAGACCCATGGGCTTATGTGCAAATTGACCTCTATGACCCTACATGACTATGGCCCCACAACTACGTATTCTTTACCATCCCCATTGATGGGTTACTGCATCATGATGCACTCGTTGGATGAAGGAACAATGAAGAGGGTCTTGTCATCATCAGACAGCAAGCCTGGCTACCAGGAATATACAAAGGTATCCGGATAACTATGATGCAAATTATCCGGGAATACCCTTGTAGATAAGAGCATAAGCCAACGCGCTCTAGTTCAGGTAGCCAGTGGTGTGCGGTGTGCTACCAGCTCTGAACACCAGCTTGGCTGTTAATTCTGCCAAATCTGTATTTACTCCGATCTCTGGCCCACATCCCATAAAAAAGGTGAATTGGCATCAGTGAGCCGACGAGAGGAAGAAACGCCTAAATGTGATAAACCGGCGGATCCGGTAAGTATTGCGACAAAGGTGGAAGTTAACAGACTTAAGATCTACCTTACATGTTCAGTCATGGACATTGGTCCTGAACAAACACAACACCAAGATTTCTGATTGCTGAGGACTGGAGAAATATTTACTGTCCGACCTGATGGTATTTATGCTTTGAGGGACTGTTATAAGACAAAATTTTTCACTCATGGTCATCTTTTCATTACTCAGTTTGAGTTTGTTACAGCGCACCCCTCACTGATTTCATCAAGACAAAGAGGATCATGCTACACATGTTTGCATTACATGTTATACGGCTCTGGCGTCTAAGGTCAGAAATACCTTTTCAAACACAAATAAATGAGCCTTGTGCACAAGTGATCTGAATTTTATATAAATAACAGATTTTAATGCTTTTAATTGGGTCAAGAAGTTTGGTATGTCCAAAACATCACATAAATCAACAATATTACCCATTCCACACAATTAATTTGATACTTAGTGTCCTCAGAATGTTCCATACGTCCACATGAAGCGTGGGCAGTTCAACCGATAGATGTCCTCAACAGCGAAGACTTCAAAAACAGCGCACAGTTCATACAAACTCCTCAGGTATTATATGCCAAGGGAATCTTCTCAGCTTCTCAGAAGTAAGTTTGTCCAGCAGTTCAACACCAGGTTAAAGTAAGTAACTCGACGATAGTAAATCCACGTATCTCAGTCCAAGATATAATCACCACGATTTCATCTGTCCCACAATTTGGAAATCCTATTTGATTCCCGCACTGCGGCTTCAAGACACAGTAGAATAAGTTACAGCAACTCTGCTCACATGGAATTAAAATATAATACATCCTGGCCCTGTACAGGTCTGCTCCTCAGGCAGAGTAAAACTAGCTATCCTTCTAGCTACTTGTTTATACTAGTGGACTGCCGGCGAGAGTCCTTCCAGTGATAGTATTTAACTCTCACATAGATTTCCCCTTTCTACATCATTACATCATTTCTAGCAATAATCATGACCTTGCACCATCAAATCAGATTCACAATCAACTTACATCACTTTCATATATATAACTTTTTGTGTGGGAATTCCTAGGTCTGCAATATTTTGATCTCAAAACAAAACAAGTTTCTAATTACTATTTTTTTACATCTTGGTGATTTCCCCACTTCCCCCATTGTGCAATCTAAACAGGTCACTTAGCCACACAACCAACAAAAAAAAAAAAATACTTGGGAATCCCCTTTCTCCTCTTTTAAGTAAACAAAGTATTTTTCCAGTGAATCTCTTCTCAAATAAAATTGAGAAAATATTTTTCAAAGTTTAATCATAACAAATGGAAGCCATATAACACCATCATCTTGGGATCAAAATGTTCATAGAGCTGCTCATCGGCCTGCATCCACGTGTAAGCAATTGTCTTCCCGGATGATTGATGCCGATACAGTAGGTAGACATTACGAAAAAGACAGGCCCGACTACGGAATCCTGAGGAAGACCAACAAGGAGATGGTGTTTATAGCATCCCCGATGCGCACACGGAAGCAGTTCTGCAGGTAGACCAAATCCATTGTTAAGGCATTACCTTGAATATTGTAAGTGTCATGTAACCTATCGAAAAGAATGAATGATCAAGCTAATCGGTTTTGACACGCAAAGTGCTGGTTTCAGGCTGTTTGTCGTTCTTTTATAGCTACGAAAACATTTCGATGATCCTTTATCTGGGCACTCACTATTTGCTCCATGAACTAGACACACATCTAGTATTTGAACCATCAATATACTTTTGAGCACCTCTTTGGCTAGGGGTAGGCTTTTGGGATGGGTGTCCTTTTTGGAATCTTTATGACCAGAGGAATCTTTTTTTCCAAAATGTTCATTAGAATATAATTCGTGTACTACAAAGAAAAATCCTAGACAAATTCATAACTTCCCTAAGAGACTAAAAGCAAAGTTGTGATCCATTGTGTTAACATTTTTTTCAGTTCTTTCCAAACGAGAATATCACATTCCTACTAAACAACTCAGATTCAATTTATTCAGCATAACCTACGTACGTGACAGAAATGTTATAAGTTTCTACAAAAATTATTATGAGCAAAAATGAGAATGAAATGTAATTTGAGATTTAGCTCAAGGACCAAGCCTTTCTGGCATTTGAAAGCGCTTTTCAAGTGACCCAACCAAGGTCTAAGAATGTTGTAAAGAAGTTCGTTTGTGTGAAGGAAGGGAAAACAACAGGGTTTCAGAGTGACCAAATTTTAGAAATCTCAAATACTTTTCACATTTGGTGTAGTTTGTCCTACATTAAAGTACTTTTATGGATTGGACATACTATCCCTGATTTATAAGGTATGCATTTCCACTTTGGACATTTATTCACTCGCATTATCCGCTTTGCTTTTCCCTTTAAAGGACATTGGGAAAATAGGTGAAATTAGAACTTAAAAGTAACAACAGACCTGGAGTGGCAAACAGAGATGGCAAAGAGTTCCATAGGCAAGGGGCCGCATGGATAGAGCCCCCGTGTCACCTACTGACTTTTTAACCCTCAATTTCATTGAATGAGGGTTTATTGCGATCGAGCGCGGAGCGTGTTTTTAATATGTCGGCTCTATTGTTTCGCTACTTGTCGGGCGTTTTATGTGCGTTTCTGACGAACAGCTGCATAGTGAGAGTCAGCACTGGGGGAAATCGCGTGTTGGGGTTGTTTTTTAAAAACAAATTCAGTGACGGGTAGTAAGTTTGGGTAACTTTTGTGTCTTGTTGTAAAGTTTCGTATGTATAATGGTTATATTTTTGGAGGATGTTCTTGTTGGCTGTTTTCCATACGAGGAATTGCTGCGACAACATTCCCAGCGTGGCTGTTCCTCTTTAGCTTCAAGTCCGAACGATGTTTCACCTCGTTGACCGTTTACGCACTTTGATGAACTGTTGAAAGCCATTTCTGGAAACTTATAAGTGGTCCTTGAAAGTTGTAGGCAAGTTTAAGTTTTTAGGATATAAAATTCGATCCTATAAATATGATAACAAGGAAGGGGTGTTCACTTGCGACAGAAGTGGACATACTTCGGATCATATTTAATAACCCTTACACTGAAGATACTATTTCTATTGCGAGTTGTTGAGACAACGACAATACGCTTTCCTACTTTTTTGACGGGTTTTAGATTACTTTGTGTCGACGGCGCTTCAATAAATGATTGGCCCTAACATTCGACCTTTTTACCTTTTAATATTCCGCTTCGTTGAAAAGCGGAATGTTGAAATAAAATGGCGGTGGTAGCATATCAATATAAGCGGAGGAAACCTTTGGAACACATCTGCCCAAAATCCCTTACATTGACTAGGGATATCCTAAAAATCGTTCAACAAGAGTCAGGGAAATTTGTCAAGTAATTCCTCTATTTTTGATCGAGGAAGGAAATCTAAAGTGGCCTGAAAACATACGAAAATTAATGGAGAATTTTTTAAACACGATCGTAAGACCCGACAAATTTACTAAGCGGAAATCTTTGGAAATACATCTGCCAGAAATTCTTACATTTTGACTAGGAATATCTAAAAAATCTGTCCCCTGGTTCTTGTCTGTCGGACCGCGTCTATTTTCTGGAGACCGAGGGTCGTCCGTTCCTGAAACTTGGTGGGGTGGGGTGCACTTAAGACCTTCCGAAGACCGAGTTGTATTGGTTAGTGGTCAAAGGTCATCGGGGGCGTCATTCGAGGTTCAAATGGGTTGGGGGATAAAGGTAAACGGTGTAGGACAGAAACTTGGGTGGGTGTCAAGTGTTGATACCGAAAATTTTTAAGGTCACCGACAAGGTCATCCGGGGGCATTCAAGGTAAAAGGACCGCAAAACCCGAGGGTCATTCAAGGCAGGTGATCGCGAACCCAAGATGGTAGCCAAATCCGAGGACCGATTTATATAGCGCCTTAAACAAAGGATAGACAAGCGCTGTTGGCCCATTATATTACGTGCTTCAGGGAATCGTCACAATCATTTCGCTGCACCCTAGTCAAAATCGGAGACGTTTCATATAGAAGGTCCATTGATGCAAATGAGGTATGCCAGTACATTCCGTCAAGCACTAAATACAGCGCATGAAGGCATCAATTGTAATACCTCATTTGCAATCAATGGGACTTCTCTATGAAACGTCTGCCTAAAATGCTATTAAAGAAAACCACTGGTCAGGGGATCCATGGGCTATATGTCAATGACCCTATAATACCCTACATGACCTATGTCCCCCCAACTACGTATTCTTACCATCCCAAGTGTGGGTTACTGCATCATTGATGCACTGTTTGTATGAGGAAACAATGAAGAGGGTCTTGTCATCATCAGACAGCAAGCCTGGCTACCAGGAAATATACAAAGGTTATACGGATAAACTAATGATGAAATTACCGTGAATACCATTGTAGATAAGAAGCATAAGCCAACACGCTCCTAGTTCGGTAGCCAGTGGTGTGGCAGGTGTTCTATCGGATCTGAACACCAGCTTGGCTGTTATATGCTTGCAAAATCTGTAGTGTACTCCGATCTCTGGGGGGGCCACATCCCATAAAAAAGGGTGAATTGGCATCAGTGAGCCGACGAGAATTAAAGACAACTCTCAAAGTGTGATAAAACGGCGTGATGGATCCGGAAGTATGCGTAGGTGGAAGTTAACAGACATAATGATGACCTTCACATGCAGTCATGGACATTGTCTGAACAAACCAACAAAGGATTCTGATGCTGAGGGACTGCGAGATATTTACTGTACAGACCTGATTGGAATGCCTCTTTGAGGGGGACTGTTTAAGACAAAAAATTTCAACGCTGTTCTCTTTCCTCATTCAGTTTGAGTTTGTTACAGCGCAATCCCCTCACGAGTTCATCAGACAAAGAGATAACCTGCCTACAGCATGTTGGCTTACCAGTGTTATGACGTATCGTGGGCGTCTAAGGCCCAGAAAAAAAATACCTTTAAACACATAAATGAGCCTGTGCCAAGTGATCTGAATTTATATAAATATAACAGATTTTAATGTTTGTAATTGGTTTCAAGAATTTGGTAGGTACAAAACATCACTTATAAATCAAAATATACACCAATTACACACAATTAATTGATACTTAGTGTCCTCAAGATGTACAGTAAAGTCACATGAAGCCCGTTGCAGTTCAACGATGATATGTCCTCCAGCGAAAGAATGCAAATGACAGCGCACAAGTTCATACAAACTCCTCAGGTATTATTTCCAAGAATCTTCTCAGTCCTGAAGGTAAGTTTTGTCCAGCAGTTCCAAGGACGACAAGGTTACAATTAAGTACTCGACGATAGTAAACGATAGAAATCCCACAGTATATTAAGTCCAAGATAATCACCACGATTTCTATCTGTCACACAATTTGGAATCCTATGTTGATTCCCAGCACTTCGGCTTCAAGGACGACAGTAGAATAATACAGCAACTCTGCTCACATGGAAATTTAAAATATAATAAAATCTGCACTGACAGTCTGCTCACTCAACTGGCAGATTAAAACTAGCTATCTTCTGGCTACTTGTTTATACTAGGGAGCTTGGCAGAGAGTCCTTCCAGTGATAGTATTTAAACTACTCACAGATTAGATGTTCCACTTTCAACACATCATTACATCATTCTATGCAAAACAGACCTTGCTTGCACCATCAAAATCAGATTTCCACAAGTCAAAATTACCTCACTTCATATATATAACTGTGTGTGTGTGTACTTACCTAGGTTCTGCACTATTTTGATCTCAAAACATAAACAAGTTCAAGTTACTAAGGTACATCTTGGGGAATTCCCCACTTCCCCATTGTGCAATCTCTAAACCAGGTGCACTTAGCAAAACAACTCGTGGGAATCCCCTTTTTCTCTTTTATAGTAAAAAAGTATTTTTGCAGTGAAATCTCTTCTCAAATAATCAAATTGAGAGAAGAAGAAGAAAAAATATTTTTTAAAAGTTTAATCAGAAAAAATGGAGGGCCATATAACACCATCAAATCTTGGGATCAAATGTTCAATCCGAGAGGCTATCGTCTGCATACACGTGGTAAGCAATATTGTGGCTTCCGGTGATTGATGCGATACAGTATGTATACATTATCGAAAAAGAGAGGCCCGAACACGGAATCCGAGGAAGACCAACCAGGAGATGGTGTTTCTAGCATCCCTGATGCGCACATGGAATGGACGGTTCTGCAGGTATGACCAAATCCATTGTAAGGCAGTAGTACACTTGATATTGTAAGTGTCATGTAACCTATCGAAAAGAATGGAATGTCAAGATATCGGGCTTAACACGCAGAAGTGCTGTTTTCAATGCTGTGTCGTTCTTTATAGGCTGACTGAAACATTTAAGATGCTCCTTATCTGGGCCACTCACTTATTTTTCCATGAAACTTTAGACACAATCTAGTATTTGACACAGTCAATAGTTTTTGAGCACCTCTTTGCCTAGGGTAGGCTTGCTTTGGAATGGGGTCCTTTTTGGAATCTTTATGACCAGAGGAATCATTTTTTTCCAAAAATGTTCAATTTAGAAATATAATTCGGACTACAAAAGAAAAAATCCTCGACAAGTACTGTCCCTAAGAGACTAAAAGCAAAGTTGTGATCCATTGTGAACATTTTTTTCAGTTCTTACCAAACGAGAGGATATAACACATTTTCCAAAAAACTCAAGATTCAATTTATTCAGCATAACATATGGTATACGTGACAGAAAGGTATAATTACAGTATATTATAAACATAATACATAAAGTATCAAGTGTAAACTGTACTAAGATAAACAGGTGAGGGATATGATATGCTCGGACCAGTAATGGGAACAAAACCCGCTAGTGCTTATACTTATGGCGCCCTGTAATCCCCATCCAAGTACAACTATACTTTCAATATACATAGGGCACAAGTAAGGGATGATAGAAAAATATACATAGGTAAATATACAAACACAAAAAAAAAACAAATATCTAAGCTAAACAAACACTTAACGGAAATACAGGATACGGGAATATGGACAAGAAGGACAGATCTTTAACATTGTCTTGCTGAGGTATGTAATACTCTTGCATAATGAGGAAGCAGAGGGTTGAAGAGGTAGAGGTGAAGGAAAAAGTAAGGGAGTAGAGATAGAATTGAAGATGAAGAATAAAGTGAGGAAAGAAATAAGGACTTGCGGAGAGAAAATTTATTAAGACATTTAAAAAGTATTTTGGGTTTGTAATTGTTGTGATGGATTCTGGAGATCATTCCAAAGTTTTGCGCCGTGTACTGAATAAAGTGCTTTTGGAAGATTTTGGAAGGGGAAGATGAAGGTGTCGGCTTTTCTGGTGTTATAGCTGGTGGATTGTCTGTTTGTGGTAAAGTTTAACGTAATTGCTGACGTTCGGAGGTAAATGTTTGTTGTGATAGTCAAACATGAAGAGCGCTGTTGAAGTTGGAGTGCTCTAATTAAGTGTTTTCTGTGAGTGTGACATAATTGCAAAGTGGAGTTCTGGGGTGACGTTTGTGATAGTGCGAATGGACCATTCTGTTTGATGGTTAGTTTGGTGAGTCGTGAAAGATAGTTGGAGGCCCAGATGATGTTACAATAGTGCGAATGACCCATTTCTGTTTGTGTTTAGTTTGGTGATTCGTGAATGATAGTTGGAGGGGCGCCAGATGATGTTACAGTACCTAAGGTATAGGAGAACTAATGTGTTGTATGGTGATTTTAAGGTGTAGTATGGAAGGTGGTGCAAATGGTGTTTAACTTTTTGTACCATTTGCGTGGATGCTTGGTAGTGACAGAGTGATGTGTTCGTTCCATGTTAGTTGTGTCGATTGTGCCAATTGCCAAGAAATTTGGTGAGTGTTACCTGGGAGATTGTGGTTATCTATGTTTAATGTTTGTATGTGATTGGGTGTGTGTAGAGAAAAGCATGTAGTAGTTTTTGAAACATGAGCGAAGTTTCGAAAGTTGTTAAGCCGAAAGCAGTCGTGGATTTTGCAGTGATTCATGTGTTAAAAAAGTGCATTAATGTTGGGTTGAGAGAAAAAACATGTTTGTGTCATCAGCAAATAAGATTAGTTTTAAGGGGTTAGAGGATGTTGGTGAATCATTAAGGTAAATGCTGTGAAAAAGTAGGGTCCAAGGATTGAGCTTGCGGGACGCCACTGTGATAGGTTTGATGGATGATGCGATGGAGTGGACGTAGACTGCTTGTGAGCGGTTAGTTAGGGAACTCCTGAACCAACTCCAAGGCTACTCCACAGACCACCGTAATGATAAAAGCTTGTGAAGAAGAACGTGTGGTCCAATGGTGTCGAAAGCCTGGGAGAGATCCAGGAATACCCCCATGGTGTGGAGTTTATTTTTTAGTGCAAGGTTGAGGTTGGTTGAGGTGGTTGTAGTCACGGAGAGTGCCATGCTAAGTTGAACGTTTGAGCCTAACGTATTGTTACCCTCCCAATTGATGGGTTACCGCATCATTGATGCACTCGTTGTATGAGGAACAATGAAGAGGGTCTTGTCATCATCAGACAGCAAGCCTGGCTACCAGGAATATACAAAGGTATCCGGATAACTATGATGCAAATTATCCGGGTAGCATAGAAGGCAGAAGCCAACAGCTCTAGGTTCGGTAGCCAGTGGTGTGGCAGGTGTACTATCAGATCTGAACACCAGCTTCGGCTTTATATTCTGCAAAATCTTGTAGTTTACTCCGATCTCTGGCCCACATCCCATAAAAAAGTGAATTGGCATCAGTGAGCCGACGAGCTTAGACACCTCTCAAAGTGATAAAACGGCGGATCCGGTAAGTATTGCGAAGGCGGAAGTTAACAGGACTGAATGATTGACCTTCACATGTCAGTCATGGACATTGTTCTGAACAAACACAACAACAAGATTTCTGATTGCTGAGGACTGGAGATATTTACTGTCCCGACCTGCTGGTTATGCCTTGAGGGGAGTTAGATAAGACAATTTTCAACGCATGTTCATATTTTCATCATTCAGTTTGAGTTTGTTACAGCGCAATCCCCTCACTGCAATTCATCAAGACAAAGAGATAACGGCCTACAGCATGTTTGGCATTACCATCAATCTTGGGATCACAGTTCAATAGAGCTGATCCATCGTCTGCATACACGTGGTAAGCAATATTGTGCTTCCGGATGAGTGGATGCGATACAGTATGGAGACATTATCGAAAAAAAGAGGGCCCGACTAAGGAATCTGCGAAGACCAACAAGGAGATTGGTGTGTTTATACCATCCCCGACGATGCGCACACGGAACGAGCGATTCTGCAGGTAAGACCAAATCCATTGTAAGGCAGTGCCTTGAATATGTAAGTGTCATGTAACTATCGAAAGAATGGAATGATCAGACTATTCGGTTTTGACACGCAGAGAAAGTGCTGTTTCCATGCCTGTGTGGCTTATAGGTGACTGAAACATTTAAGAGATCCTTTATATGGGAACCACTATTTGCCATGAACTAGGACACCACGATTAGTATGTGACAAGTCCAAGTTTTTCGAGCACCTTTTGGCTAGGGTTAGCTTTGGGAAATGGTGTCCTTTTTGGTAATCTTATGGACCGAGGAATCATTTTTTAAAATGTTCAATTTAGAAATATATTAGTTGTACTACAAAAAGAGAAAAATCCTAGACAAGTTACTGTCCCTAAAGAGACTAAAAGCAAAGTTGTTATCCATGTTAACATTTTTTCAGTTCTTTACCAAACGAGAATATACAAAATTCGTAACAAACAACTCAAGATTCAATTTATCAGCATAAACATATCGTTACGTGACAGAAATGTATAATCAGTATATTTTATACTACATAAATACATAAAGTATCAATTGTAAACTGTACTAAGAAACGGTGCGGGATATGTAGATATGCTAGGACGTAATGGACAACCCGAAGGGCTTATACTTATTGCTGGCCCTGTAAATCATACAAGTAAAATATAATCAATATTACAATAGTGACACAAGTAAGGATGTATCAATATACTAGGTAAAATATACATAACAAAAAAAAAAAAAACATATCTAAGCTAAAACAACACTTAAGGGAAGGGAGACAGGATACGGGAATTGGCCAAGAAGGCAGACTTTGAAACATGTGTGCTGAGGTATGTATACTCTTGAATAATGAGGAAGCCGAGGTGAAGAGGTAGAGGTGAAGAAAACAAGGAGAGTAGAGATAGAATGAGGAGAAGAATATAAAGTGAGGAAAGAAAAAGGACTTGAGGAGGAAATAGAAATTTAGTAAGAATTTAAAAAAGTATTTTTGTTTAAATTGTTTGTGAGGATTCTGGGAGATCATCCAAAGTTTTGAGCCGCGATAATGATAAACGTGCTTTCTTGGCAGATTTTGGGTAAGGGAAGATGAAGTTTGTCGCTTGTCTGGTGGATAGCTGTGGATTGTAGTTTGTGTAAAGTAATTGCTGAAGTTCGGAGCTAGGTAAATGATTGTTGTGATAGTCAATCATGAAGAGCCGCTGTTTGAATGGAGATGCTCTAATTTAGTGTTTGTGAGTGTGAAATAATTGCAAAGTGTGAGTTCTGGGGGTGAGATTCTTGTGATAGTGCGATGGCCCATTTGTTGAGTTAGGTTTGGTGAGTCGTGAATGATAGTGGAGGGCCAGATGATGTTACAGTAGGTAAGGTATGGAGAAATAGTGGTGTAAAGCGTTGAGTGATTGTAAGGTGTCGTCTGGAAGGTGGTGCACATGTGTTTTTAAAAAGTATGTTTGTAATTGCGTGAGCTGCTTGGTGTGACAGAGGTTGACGTGTGTTCCATGTTTAGTTTTGTCGTCGGATTGTAATGACAAGAAATTTGGTTGAGTGTACCTGGAGATTGTCTGGTTTATTAGGGTAATGTTGTGTGATTGGTGTTGTGTGTAGAGAAAGCATGTAGTTAGGTTTGGAAACATGAGAGAAAGTTGTTAGCCCGAAAGCAAGTCGGTGAATTTGTCACGTGATTAAGTTCTTAAAAAGTGCATTAATGTTAGGGTTGAAAGAAAACGTTTGTGTCATCTGCAACTAAGATTAGTTTTAGGGTGTTGTTCAGAGATGTTGGTGATATATTATGTAAATGATGAAAAGTAGGGGTCCAAGGAATGAGCCTTGCGGGACGCCAAACTGGATAGGTTTGATGGATGATATGATGCGATGGAGTGTACGTAGATTGATTGTGAGCAGGTAAGTTAGGGAAACCTCC
>JAMKCH010019739.1:0-22571 GCA_023653785.1 Ophioderma brevispina
TCTCAGGTTTATCTATTAATCATAATGTTTTTAGATATTTGTTTAGTATCAAATGATTAATTTTGACAGAATTTTGTCATTAAATGTCCATATGAACAGATGGCTTTTTTACAAGATGTACTTTCAAAAAATGAAGGTACTTTTTTGTCCCATCAGTTTGAAGTGCAACCATACAGGCATTAAAACATTTGGTTCAAGCTGTGTTTTTTTAATTGAATATGACCTTCTCTTTGCTTTGGGTATGTAACCTTTGGACGTGCCATGCAGAGTTTTTCTGCAGGCTTTTTTTTTTTAAGAAATAAAAAGATGCTTAAATTGTGCCCGTCAGTGAGTGGAATTAGCCAAAAATGAAGCAAGGGCGAAGTAATGAGAGATGGGGAGAGCAAGAGGGGAATATAGTATGTGTGACCAAGATATGATAGCAGTCTTTTCAAATTTTTGAGCTTGGTGACAAAATTTGGTCAACCTGCGTGTGAAGTGGTCTGGAATCAAAATGAAAGGCCTGTATTTGCCACGGCTAAAGTGATGACAACAGATCATGCCCCCCCCCCGCAGGCTTTTAAAGATAAAGATGCTTAAAATCGTCCCGTCAGTGACATGGATTTGTCCGAAATTGCTGCAAGGTCAGAAGAACAATAGAGGGAACTGACAACTTCCCAGGAGACTATGCCCGTTACGTATGATGAACTCATATTGACCTTTGACCCTTAACGGTGGCTCTTAGTGCGGGGTTACTGTGGACACTTTTTCACTTTTCATGGGATCTCCTACAAGATGGCATAGCGATGTAGGTCAATTAACTTCTTTTTATTTGACCCCTAGATGAACCCCATTGTTGCCCTTTGACCCCATATTGCGCACATAAGAAATAGAGCTTTTCCCAGTGTTCTTGTGAACACCTTTGACATAATTCTACTGTGGTTTTGATGAGTTATAGCGTTTTTGCATATTAATTAGCTCATTTGCATATCTTACCATGCCCCCTGGCCAATATTCTGTCACATTATTCGTCTCGACATTATCCGTCAACTTTTGCACAGACTCACCTAGCAAGTGTTCTTCGTTTTGAGATATAGCATTTTTGCATATTAATTAGATTATGCCGCCATTTTGAATGTTAATGACTTCCTAGATTATTCTGTGTACAAGCTGTATACACTGACCAAGACGATGCTCATGCAGAATTTTCAGTAGAGCGCACCTTATCTGAAAGACTTAGGCTTCCAAAGATTTTTAAGTTTTGGGACGCTCTATTGACCCCTACGAGAGGTCAGGTCAAACTATGTACACCCCTGATGTACTTGGGTCAGTGGTTTTTCTTCTGACCGATATTTGGTCAATAATCCGCCAGTCGTTGGGGCAGAAGAAGGCGAAAAAGACTGGTCGTAAGAAGAAGAAGGAGAAGAATAACAGCATAAGCAGAATACTAGGCCCGTTTCACGGCAAATAGTAAGGATCAGCATAGGTAAACCGTATGGTGTGAACCAATATAATTATGATAGTCCGTTTTGTTTTCTGTTCCATCCAAATTTGGAGGCATTGGTGAAAAAATTGGGGTCTACCTGCCTGTGAAGTGATTTTGATCAAAATGGAAAAGCCTGTATTTGGCACCTGCCTAAAGTGAGGCAAAGATCTTTTGGCCCCTCCCCCCCGCCCCCCGTACACATAGCTCGGTCGACCCCTGTAGTGTACAATCACATGTAGTCTACCCATATGGACTTTCTAGTTCGCGAATCCTGGATTGGTTGTGCCCCCACAAGCAGGTGTCGCTTCTTCCATTATTCGTCCCTGAGATGGGGGAATAGTTTTGTCTCGAGGTCATTTGGGAAGAATTTGGTGGCTTACTGTAGGTGGATCGGACTAATGTAATTTTTTGGTAAGAATTGTGATAAAATGTGGCAAGGAGGGAAAAATAGACACCCCTTCCCACATGTTGTGGAAACAAACGCTATATACCTACCTAATATTATAATTTCTGTGGTGGGAGGTTATTGGGGTTTTGTGTTAATTCAAGAATAGATAAATATTTTTCTTCTTTCCATTATTGGTAGTAAGTAACTATTAAAGGGGAATGATCCTATTTAATAACCATATAGTTTCAAAGATTTGTGCAAGATATTTCAATCTGTTTGATGTGTGAGAGCTAAAAAGCTTCATATCTATGAAAATTAATATTGGTTGCCTAAAACTAGGGTACCATTTTCACTAAAATATAAACCAAAGATCTTTTGACCCCAAGATTTCATAGGGAAAATGAAAAAAATAAAAAATTTACTGTTTCAAAGATTGCACGATATTTCAATCTGTTTGATGTGAGAAGCTAAAGCATGATTTTCTATAAAATTGATATTGGTTTGCCCAAAATAGGGCATTTTCACTCATAACCTCCAACCAAGGGCTTTTGACCCCAGATTTCATAGGGAAAATGAAAAAAAAAATATCTCCAAAAATGTGACAGAACTTTAAGGCTGACACCAATTAGCAGAAACAACGTTGTAAACATAATAGTGATTTTTTCTAAATGGACCAATCTCCTGTGACCACTAAACAAGTTTTATATGAAAAAAAAAGTACATCAGGGGTTGTTTTCTTGACTGACTCTTTGCATCTAAAAGTTTTTGAATTTTAAACATTTTTCATTCTCTTGTGGAACAAATTTATTTCCGTCAATTGGCAATTCTAAACCTTTTTGGGTTTGGGCAAAGCCATCTCTCAAATGATTAATTTCAATGTAAATTGGAAAAAAAATGGGTCAGATCCAGCACCACTCACTTAGGCTAATTACAACTACACCGTATGAGCCAAAAATAGACACCATGTGCTGCCAAAAATTCAAATATGCTGCAGCCAGTTCAACATAACATATGATTGAAGATTTCTTTTTATATTATTGATTATTATTTATTATTTTATTTATTAATCAGTTGGCAATTAACATAAGTACACATAAAAAAGGGGACCAGCAGGCAGAGGCTGCCAGGGCAAAACAAAAAGTGAGAACCAATGACATCTGAAAGATGTGGTGATGTGCATACCCACATCTGCCTACTGTAAATATGACAATAAAATGAATAAGAGTTAAAAAATTAGAAAATAGTATTTAGAAAGACTTAAAAACATTCATACCCCCCCAAGCACCAGCAAGGAGTAGCCCACATGACACAACACACACCACCACCAGCAAAACACATTAAACATCCCTCACCCAAAAAAATAGGACCCACACAAACACACATAACATGTACAATGTAGCACACACCTGCATACATTCATACCACCACCTGCATACACCTTAATACACACATAATCACATGAAAATACTGTACTGAAAAGATCTATTGCACAGGACTTCACATAACCTGTCCATATTGCCACTAAAAGCACAAGTAGTGTGCCCCCCCCCCCCCCATGCACAATGGAAATTTACAAAATAATGATGAATTTGTTTGAAATGATCACGCAATTTAAACTTGAAAGAAAGGGGGGGGGTTTTTAACTGCACAAAAGGGAATTTGGTGACATGTAGGTAAATCGGACAATTTTTCAAACAATCCAAAATAAATTGAAAGCCAATACTCAGCATTGTTCTAGTGAAACCTTCATGGAGTAGGCATCTTCACTTTATTGTGGATCTGTGTGCAAAGGGAATCGTTCATCTTTAAACATCATGTTTACGTACTTTCTGATAACTAGTAATTACAAAATTAATCATTAAATATAAAATTTGGCCCTCCTGAAATTGACTTTTTACCACTTGGCATTCGTCATGGCAGTCATGCATAAACGATTTGTTTAAATGGTCATGATGATGCGTATCTACCAATCACGTATGCGACTACTACGGGAAAATGGGATAAAAATTGAACCATGTAATTTAAAAAATTATAAACAGTGCTGAGATCATTTGCATGGAAATGCAACAAAATAGCTACGCATTAACTCACAGGAAGTGCCATAATGGATTCTCTCTTCTACAGTATAATAGGAGTTATTATTTCTTGAACAAGGCCATATAAACGTTGTCTTAAATCTTAATTTACATTCATAAACACTTTCTTATGATATTGCTGTCCTGATGCAATACTTCCACCAGGTGATGAGGTTATTGTTAATCCATATATGTAAAACCGTTAGTGTGGACTCAGAAACTCAGCCGTGTTTCTATTTGTTGCTGTGGACTTCACATGCGTCGTTTTGTCTTTTCCTACAGCTTCAGGTTCAGTGTGTATAATGAATTCTCCAGTATATAGGGACTGTGTGCAGCTCGAGGAAACATCATTCTAATCATTCCAAGACAGCAAGAAAGAGAACAAGTTGAAACCAAACAGGGAGATAAAAAAAACAACAGGGAATTAAAGAAAACAACACAGAAGTAAAGATATTACTCGCAATGGCAGACACGGCCAATGAGAAAGACAATACAATCATAACAGTGGTGATACAATCTTTGAAGAAGAAGCATTCATCATTGTTATAAGTAGTATTGTAAATGTAAAGTTGTAATTTTTAGCCCCCATCTTTTGTTTTTATTGCTTTATATATTTGCTCAAACTAATTTAGTTTGGGCTTTTCATATGCATGTATATACAACACCAACAACAACACATCCACCCTAAAAAAAGGTGCTCAAGGCACACCAAATGGATAAACAAATACATGATAAATATTGATAAATATTGCTACGATGCTGTTAATGCCTGTTAAAATACTGTTTATTTTGTAGCATTTTATGTGGCAAAGTTTGTAAAACTAAGCATGCAAGAATGCAAATCTGTTGCATGTTTTACTATTATAAATTTGCCAAGTGTCTTACATGTGTGAGTATGCATCGTCACAAAAGGTGTTCTTATGTTGTGTCTTGAGCGCAAGCACGGCAGAAAAGGCACATGTACTGATACTTTGGTAGTGGTGGTGTGTGAGCGAGAGTGGTGTGTGTGTGCATGCATGGATATCTGTGAATGGCAAAAAGTTACCCTTGCCACTTAGTGGAATCATATTTACCCATTCACCCTCATACTCGGTCAGAAGAGAAGAACCACTGGCCCAAGGACTCGATCCCTGTTAACATCCTTGTCGGAAAACTGACTAACCAACTGACAATCACCGCAAAAAAAAAAAGAGGTGGTGCTTATCTTTCTTGTAGATCTAGGGGGCAATTTCTCCCTAAAAACAAGGCCAGCGGTCCACTCCGTGATTTTTGAAAGGGAAAAAAAGAAAATGCAGTTAAGGGGCGATAGGGATATGGGGTTTGTCACAGAGTGACCTCTGTGACCTCATGTGACCTTTGACTGCAATAAACAACTCGATGGCCCAAATGCACTAGACGTGTTGGGTAACGCTCTATTTTGTAAAAATATACAGGCACAATAGTGATGATCGTGAACATGTTATAAGCGTATGCCCAAAACATGCACTGTTCTTACAAATGTTGGGGGGGATAATAGGGGGAGGGAGAACAGAGGTTAAAACCATTGCCCTATTTGGGGGACAAGGAAAAATATGCTCCATAAGCCAAAAGGTACCATCAGAAAATGAATTTAAAATTTTGTAAAGAATTAAACACTTTCGAGGCTTAAACTATTTAAGGTGTTGGCATATGATCAAATGGTTTCTAAGAAGCAAGCGACTTTAATAAACTCGGATGTGAAGCAAGCTGCTTCGTTTGAGACCCCTTTTAGCGTAGCAAAAAATCACGAGTGATTTCCCCCTCTGCGTTTGCGCGAATTTGTAAAGCGTTGGTAAAATCATGTAGACTTGATGGTGCTAGGACTTGTCTAAGAAACGCGCCTGATAAGTGCGTACTCACCTTTCACGCACCCAATTGTTAGCTAAGCATACGTAGGTAGAATGCGAGCTTTTGTATGCCAAGGTGTTGACTCTTATCTATCTATTATCACTCTGTCTGTTAACCTGCAATCATGCATATTGTTGCCAAACGCTTGGGGCAAATTGGAGCGAAAATCGGTAAGAATAATCATTGAAACAAGGCCATGTGGGGGTGTTCACAGATTTGGGTTCAAAGGTCACGTGGGCCGATTTTAAAGGGGCATTTTGAAAAATCTATAAATTCCGTCTTGTGCCACCAAAATCAATTGTTATATTCACTAGACTTGGTTAAGAAGAACTGCTGACCCAAGGGCCATAGGGGTGGTCACAGATTGGGGTTCAAAGGTCATGTGGGCCAAATTTAAAGGGGCATTCATGAAAATCTATAATTCCGTTCTTGTGCCACAAATCAAATGTGATAATAATAGACTTGGTTAGAAGAAACGCTGACCCAAGGTCCATATGGGGTGTTCACCGATTTGGGTCAAAGGTCACGCGCCAATTTTAAACGGGGCATTCTTTGAAAATCTGTTAAATCCTTATGGTTGCAAGATCAATTGCTATTATCCCACTAGACTTGGTTTAGTAGAAGACCGCTGGACCCCAAGCTCATATGGGGTGTTCACCAGATTTGGGGGTCAAAGGGCACATGGGCCGATTTTTTAAAGGGGCATTCTTAAAATCTAATAATAAATCTTTTGTGCCACAAATTCAAATGCTTAATCAATAGGACTTGGTCAGAGAAAGAAAACCGCTTCTGGACCTCAAGGACCCAATGTGGGGTGTTCGGCAGATTGGGTCAAAGGTCAAATGGGCGAATTTAAGGGTTGTTAACATCAGGGTACCTCTTGGCTGAACACTACAATGTTGACCCATAAAAACAATGTCTGTACTTTCTATAATTGGTACTATGCCAACTAAAGACCACAAAAAACAACCTACAAGATTTGCTTCAAAAGAAAAGGAAACCATTGAAATGCCGTGATGACTAACAAAAATATGTACATTATACATGGGGAAATTGCCTTAAAATCACTGTCTCATTTGAAGTAGGTTAATATTTGATTAGATTAGCTTGGTAATAAAGAACATTTGGGGACAACATTTCCAACATTTAGGAATAACCTTTGAAGAATGGTAATTAATATCCAGAAATCTTAAAAGAATGTGACCCATTTGGTAACATGCGTGTCAGTTTGAAATTTAGTGGTAACATTCCGTCAAAAAAATTCTTCTCCTATCCATATTGGCTAAAAGCTTTTAAACTAAATAAATAACAGATTGTTCGTGTATTTCTCTATAAAAACTCTTGTTTAGTTCTTATTCATTGGCTAGGAAACCTGGTGGCTCCCCTTAAGATTTGCCTGTATCCACATGATAAATGTTGAAGTAGTGTTCCGTAAAATCTGGCATTCCGAAAAACACAAAGTTTCAATAACATAATTTTTTCCCTGAAGACCTCCCACCTCCAAATTTTGGAAAACATACTCTTTGAATTATAGATAATACAAAAATATTTTTACTCCTGAAAAAATCAAAGCACTTTGTTTTTCACCCCAAATGTAGAATGAAAATGGAATGAAATGCTCGTCAAATCTTGTCCTCTCGGGAAAAATGTAACATTTGAGCAATCATAAAATTTTTCACAAAGACGTGATGCCTCAAAATTTGGATTATACTCTTGGCTGGCCTACGATGAAAAAAAACATTTTCAATTACTGAAAGTAATCACCAACTTATTTTTCCACCCAAAATGGAGACAGCCGAGGTTCCCTGATTGTAAAACAACCCTTAAACGGGGCATTCTTTGAAAATCTAATAAATTCCTTTCTGTGCCACAAATCAATTGTTATAATCACTAGCGTGGTCAGAAGAACCGCTGATGAAAGCCAAGGCCAGTATGGGGGTGTTACAGATTTGGGTCAAAGACACATGGGACCATTAAAGGGGCATTATTTTTGAAAACTCCTATTAAATTCTTTTGTGCCACAAATCAATGCTATAATCACCAAAGTTGCTCAGAAGAATCAATGACTCCAAGTCCATATGGGGTGTTCACAGATTTGGGTTCAACAAAATCACATGGGATGATTAACGGGGCATTCTTTGAAAAATCTATTCATTCCTCTTTGTGCCACAAATTCAATTGCTATAATCACTTAAGCTGCTAAGAAGGACCACTGTCCCAAGGACCGTTATGTGTATTCACAGATTGGGTCAAAGGTTCCACATGGGCCAATAAATGGGCATTCTTTGACAATCTATAAATCATACTGTGCCACAAATCATTGTGATGCGATCAAGAAAAGTGAGTATGAAGTCGGGTTTTTTTCAAATTTGATTTTTACTTTTTTCAGTGTTTTTATTTTTAATTAATGGTTATAAAAAGATACATTTTGCTGAAAATCCCCATTGAAAATTTGGACCACATTAATTCCAAGAGATAATCAGTTGAAACTTCTTGGAAGGGTGGAAAAAAACAATAGGCGGACACAAAATAAATTTCTCCTTGTTTGGCTATATCTCTAATCAATCTTTGACTTCCGACTCATTTTGCTTGATCACATCACATTTGTGCTATCACCAATTATGGGCAGAAGAAACCACTGACTTAAGGCCCATATGGGGTGGTTACGGATTGGGGTCAAAGGTATGTGGGCTGATTTTTAAAGGGGGCCTTCTTTGAAAATCAGAATTCCTTCTTGTGCCACAAAGCAATTTCTATTATCACCAGACTTGGTCTCAGAGGAAGGAACTGTTGACCCAAGGTCCATATGGGTTGTTCACAGATTTGGGTTCCAAAGGTCCGTGGGCCCAATTAAAGGGGCTTCTTGAAAAATCTGGAAATTTCTTCTGTGCCACAAATCAATTGTTTGTAATCACTAGAACTGGTTAAAGGGAAAAACCGCTGACCTAAGGCCATATGCGGTGTTCACAGGTTTGCGGTCAAAAATCACATGGGCCAATTAACAGGGCATTCTTTCATAAAATTGGTAAATTCCTTCTTGTGCCACAAATCAATTGCTAAAGGCCCATACTAATGACCTGCTGGGCTACAGCACCATTGGTGCTCTTGTTTGTTTTGCTGCGTGACAAATTTTCAGGAAAACTAATTTTTTATTTCGGTATTTTCAAATATGTAACTTAGACTTAAACATGTGAAAATAAGAAAAACGAACGGCCCCTTTGTTATCTTTTTGGGGCACTTTAGTATCCGTGCATCACATTTTCCCAGTTGCGTGGTAAATAATGTAAAATTTTGAGCAAAAATGACTATGTACTTTTTGAAAGTCTTTTTTCTCAAAAACGAATACGGTAAGCCATATTTTTTATTTCAGATTTGTTATCAGCACAAATGAATGTACTATATATCAAATTTTAAAGAAATTCTTCAGCCTATTTAAATCATGATGCCAACACCTTAACCATGAACTTATATGGAAGTGAAGTGAGGGGGAAAACTTTGTCACATCTGGGGGAACTGGGGGATTTTAAATAGTGGTGTAAAATCATGCCTGGAAAAAGTGGTGAATTTGGGAACCACATTCCTGGGAAATTTGCTATTTGGAGGGTAATTTTTTGTCCTTTAAATAAAGAAATACATCAGAATTAAAGGTGCGTGTTCCGATCGTCTTTGGGACCCCCCAATTTACCCGGAAGTAGTATCGATTTTAATATCAGATGAAAGGCCGTATTTTTCTCATTGTCGTCCTAAAATTTGAGCCCTCAAATCCATTTCATTCCCAAGATATAAACAAAAAAACTGCCGTTTTAGTGGTTAACCACCAATATTAGCACAGTATTGAATAGGGCTTTGCAACATGCATTATTGCGTCTACCATCAAAACCGCAAGTTTGTTTCCCACGGTACTTGATTAGGGTGTATGTGCAAGTGCCAGGCTCTCATATCAAGTAGAGAACACAATACACATAAATCGGAACAAGCACCTTTAAAAGGAAATTTTGCAGTCTTAGAGGGACATTTGCAATCTTGGAGAGAAAATTTTGCAATCTTGGGAGGAAAATTTTGCAATCTGGGAGGGAAATTTGGATTGTATTCATGGAAATTGCATTTTTTCCAGCCCTGGTGTAAAATCATAAAATAACTCTTTGCGTAGTCTTGCCTTATTGTTATTGGTTGTATGAAAAAAGTGTGAAATCTTTGGGATAAGTGATCAAATTATACATCTATTGTGTTTGTATTGGTGTTTTGTTTCCATATATGGATTATAGAGGTCGTCTGCTTCACTCAAGCGTGTCCTCTAACAAAAGGCTGCTCATCCGGGAGTAATTGTCATTCATATCAATATAATGCATGTCCTCCAAGAACATTTTACATTTGGTGGACTATTTTAAATCATTCATAGTACATGTACATGTAGTCATACTTAGAATGTTCAGCATCCACTCTTTTGATTGGTCATTGGAATGGAAGATGATATCATGTGTGATCTCACACAGTTTATTTCCAACACATACACACATTTTATGCTCTCTTTAGCCAGGAAATTTTTTATTATTTTCAGTCATCTACACCAAAGCATGAAAATATTTTGAACTTTGCAGTAAGCGCTTAAAGGCACTATCACTCAGTGATTCATCCAAAAGAGTCAAAATATTTTAAATTTGCAGGAATAGCTTTAAAAGTGAAGGATAAGGCTGTAGAATTCTCATAAGTTACTTTTTGCAACTGAAGAATTGACAGAAAAGGAAGAAAACGGCAGTGTTCAGAGATACGACTATCCATGTTCAGTTATGTGTTGTAGCAAGTGTCAGTACGGACAGCAATGACAAATATATCCAATTTTGTCCTTATTAGGTTGCTTCTGGCTTTATCATTTGCAGGATATGTTGTACCTGTGCTTACTACAGACATGCAAAAATCTGATTTTTGATGATTTTTTTGATTTTCTGATTTAGCAAATCACTGATAGTGCCTTTAATAGTGGCAGATAATTCTGTCAAATTCTCATAAATTTTTTTTTAAAATGAAAATTTAAAAAAAGGTAGAAAACAGTAGCTGGTTAAAAATATGAATCGCCATTCAGTTGCTTGTCCAGTAAGCATCTCACAGCTGTTTGACCCCATGCAAATAATCTCTTTTATTTTTAGAACAATTTTTTTAAGCAGGGGTGATATAATTTTGACAATTGATATAAGTGTGGACATGCAAGAGCTATTTCCTCTGCAAAATCAGAAAAATCCATTGCAGGAATCTTGCCATATAGGCTTACAAAGGTCACGATTTGCATTGACTATTGCATTGAATTTCTCAATTGCAAGTTAAAAAATAATTTAATTTTTTTCTAGTAGGCAAAGTAATGTTTTCTATATGATAGGCATACTTTGGTAGGCTTTTTACTGCTGCAGGAAAAAAATAATAAAAATCTTTTTGACTTTTTGTTTTGATCATGAAAGATTTCAGGTTTTATAGTCATTTCAATTTTCATGCATAAGTACAGTATATAGGTCTGTTGTGGTGGTTTATGGGTTTCGTTTAAACCACCCTCAGTACATGCACATGCAATAGCATCATGATTAGATATGATTATAATTAGAAACTATTAACTTTGGAATTAGCAATTAAGTATCGGTTTCTGCCTGACTAAGCATTATCATTCCATATTTTTGTACCAGTAGGAAATTTGCACAGGTTTTACACAGGGTTTGATTTAGTTTCAAATCCATGTAGATCAAAATTTCTACATAATTATACATGCACTGTGGCATGAGAGTGAATGAAGTACAAACATTGTATGTGTTAACGACACTGACTGTACAAATTGTATATTGCATGACAAATACATCATGCTGCCTTGTTTGAACAAAAATAACACCATGCACTCACATTAAAGACACTATCAGTGATTCATCCAAAAGATAAAAAAATATTTTAAATTTGTAGGAATAGCTTAAAAGTGAAGGTATATTTTCCAACTGAAAAATTGACAGAAAAGGAAGAAAGCAGCAGTGTTCAGAGATATGAATCCCCATTCAATTACACCTTGTAGTAAGTATCCTTATGGACAGTTGACTAAAATATCCGATTTTGTCCTTTAATATTAGGTTGCTTCTATACTTACCACTTGCAGGGCATGTTAGGATACCTATACTTGTTCCAGAATGCAAACTTTGATTTTGATAATTTTTTTTGAGCACAAAAATCTTAAAGGTCCATGGCCCGATCACTAATAGCCTCGTCCCCAGAAGCCCCAGATTTTACCGGAAGTGGTCAACATTTTGGTATCAGAAGAAAGCTACTATTTTTCTCATTTACCCTCTGAAAATCTTAGGGGCAAAGGATGTTTGGTTTGAAAGTTATGAGTGAAAATGTGCCCCATTTTGGTCGACCAATATTAATTTTACGCAGTACTCTATGGGGCTTATAAAATCATGTTTTTAGCTCTCGCATCAAAACGGATTGAAATATCGGCGCGAAACTTCACAGATGGGGTTTTGGAGTGAAGGCCAATCTATCAAGATTAAAACTTCATATCCTTAAATCGGGCCATCCCCCTTTAATTTCTTGACAAATACGGTGTGTTACATTTAGCCACTTGCAGGGACCTTTACTACAACAATTTCTGATACAACAGTGCAAGAAATGGACTTGTTACATGTAAAACTTTGAAGGGGTTACTTATGGAACTCTTGCCCTAAAGGGGATACTTTTAATGTGGCACAGTGATACCCTTAACTGCAGAATTTCAAAGTTTGAAATAAATTGGATTTTTTTTAGTGTAACAGTGTGTAAAATACAAATTCTGGGTCCAATAATTTGACTACAAAGTTATGATTTTCTGTATGAAGGACATCAAATTGAGTATATGAACAAGCAATTATGCTAAAATATGTGATTTGTTAGAAAATTGAGGGCTCCATCCTCAGGAAAATTTGCTGAGTCAGCCTTCAACCATTTGACTACAGCTAGCATTTTTCAATTAGTGATTGCAAATGTTCACATTTGTGATTGCAAACATTCACGTTTTCATAGCGCTAACCTCTCAAGAAACAAGTCTAGTCATCTGATACTATGACTTATTTTTACAACCAGCTTGGCAAATCTCAAGATTGAAAATTGTTTACCAGCAAGATCTAAACCCAGATGAAAACAGCCCGTTCAGCAGCAGAAGTGGTGGTTGGCAAACCTTCCGCATTCTCATAGGCTTTGATATCCCGGCTGATCTCCCTTAACCTGTACACCTGTTGATTGGTGTGAAATTCCTTAGACTAGATTTCATTTCTCTGTGGTGTGTGATATTACTAGAGTTTTGTGCTCTGTTTGTCATGCAAGGTATGATAAGGAAAATTAAAGTAGGCATACATTAATTTTTATTGTTAACTAAAATAACATTTCTCAATGCTCTTACTTAAAATTCAGCACAAATGATGATTCCCATGCCAGATTTGTAAATCAACTTTCAATTCAATAAGAAAGACTCAATGGAACATGTTTAATCTGTCCTAACTGACCCCATATTTCCAGTTGATTGTATTTCTATGATGTAAATTACATTATACCACTTATTACGGCACAAAGTGACAAACTTGGTGCAAAGTATTCTGCTTGGTGGTTTGAGAACTTGGGGTGAAGGTATTTTGCGAGTTGCCAGTTGGTATACAAAACTGAATTTTGGACCATATTTTATGGTTTGGGAACTGAATTTTGGGTTGTTGGCAAATTGGGGTCGTAAGAATGGGATCATGCTTGAACAAGGATTCTAAAAAAAAAAATTGGAGAAGTGGCACACAAACTTGGGGTATTTGACTGCCGCACATACCCCTACTACCATTTAAGGTCCAGTCAGGTTACCCGAAGCAGAAGCTGTTGTGTTATTAAGCCATGTTCAAGGAAATCATAAGGTGTTTTGAACTTGTTTTCGGAGGTCCCTATGCTGGAGAGATTAAAAAAATGTATCCAAGGAAGAGATTTGTGGTCATGACGACATGGTTATAAGTTATCACTTTGTGTTACAAGGTGGGATCCTTAGGGTGTTCCCTATAACCTCATTACAACTCAATTTCCCTCTCAAATTATGTTTACCTTTGTAAAGTGATATTTTATGCTGTAATAAATTGCTAAAGTGGAATTTTTCAGTGAAATTTATTGACAGACATACAGGAACCGTCCCTACCAAACCAAACTTGCCATACCCCCTGGGTCAGAATCTCAGTATGAAATGATTTTGTGCCTTTTTTTTCCACTCTGCAACTTAGAAGTTTACGTGTCAAATCAAATTACAGGTATTTTCATTGAAATGGCAGACATTCCCACACAGCTCGACAACCTTTTTTACCACCATTGTGCTGAGCCATTTTCGGGTGGTTGCTTAATTGTGCAGGTGTGTGGCACGTAATGAACCCATCTCCTATTCAGTGCAGTACAATGGGATCAGGGCACGAGACCTTTGAAAAATGAATGTCAATTGGCTTGCGTATCCCTGATGTGTTATTGTTGTTATATTTGTGCGAGAAGTGCTCATAATATATGGAGTGTCTATCTCAGTAACAGTTCAGTATTCTTCTGTCTGGTGCAGGGATGTGTGAGGACTAATTCAAAGAAAAATAAAAGGGTCAGTGTGTGGAATGCAGTCAGGGGCATAACAGGGGTCACTTGCCCTGGAAAATTCAGGTTTTAGGCCAGATTCCTGCCCCCCCCCCCGGGTGAATTGAATCAGGTTCAATTCACTCTGAACAAAACCGGACTTTGCAGGGGGAAGGCTGTTAGGTAACCCCCATTTTGCCCATACCTGCAAATGCCAGACTGATCAAACAAAGAGTAAATTGGACTTGTTAGTTGTGAAATAGAAGCTATAAAACTTGGTCAGATTGGAAATGGAGGTCTGTACTGTACATATTAACCATAACCTTAAACTTCCTTAGAGGGACATTCAGATATTTTAAAGTAAACCCTTAATTTTTGGCAAAGCCACATTTAAAAAAGATATGAACACATAGCTTACCTTCAAATAAGTAAAATAGGGCAAACCCCAACAAGCTTTGTATTACTACTTACATTAAAACGCGGCCGAGAGGCATTGAAAGACAACAATCGTTGGTACCGGTCGGAAAATGCGTTTCGTTGCATCTGGGCCGTCTTCCCGGAGAATGACGCGATGCGTTTCGTTGCATCTGGGCCGTCTTCCCGGAGAATGACGCGATGCGTTTCGTTGCATCTGGGCCGTCTTCCCGGAGAATGACGCGATGCGTTTCGTTGCATCTGGGCCGTCTTCCCGGAGAATGACGCGATGCGTTTGATTGCATCGGCGTTATTGACTGGAAATGGTGCGATGCTTTCGCTGCATTTTGGCCGTCTTGCCCGCAGAAGGCCGCAATGTTTAATCAGGAGGGTGACAGTGTACAAAAGCCCATAGACAATTTCGATTTCGATGGTGATAGCGCCACCATATACGATAAGTATTGGGTAAGATGCATACACGTATTCATGACGTAAACCGGAGCATGACGTAGCATAATAGCGCCAAGCACGACTATGATTGCGCAATAGCGCCACCACGACTTGGCGACCTATAAGACTCCCAAAGTTCATGCAGATCAGTGTGTTTATTTATTTTTTATTTCTTATTTTATTTAGTTATTTACCTGTTTATTGCATTTTCACGCGATGTTTTCGTTGCACTGGGCCGTCTTTCGGTAAATGGCGCGAGTGTTTCGTTGCATTGGCATCTTCGGGGGTGGGTGGTGGGTGAAAATGGCGCGATGTGTTTCGTTGCATCTGGGCCAGTCTTCGGGAAAATGGCGCGATGTTGTTTCGTTGCATCTGGGCCGTTATTGACTTTACGCTACTAATCCTGTGCTCGGGAAAAACGGCCGAAGGATGCAAGGGAACGCAAGCTTTGGCTCTCGTTGCACTGGGCCGTTAAACATAAAAATAGATTGGCTTTCGTTGCAGTTGGGCGTCGGCCGACAAAACGACACGGTCCTGGTTCGGTTAAAGGTAGGTGACCATTAGTTAAAATTTTTGTTGTGACAAGAAGCAAACACAAATGTTGCTTTTTTCACCACACATGGACATTACATTTTTGCCTCTAATTTCCAAACTAATGACAATATTTTTGTTCAAATTTTCTCTCAGTATAATTTGTCTTGGTTAGCTATACATGTGCCCAAGGTTACTGAAAAATTCCAAGGGGAAGTTGTTTTTAGACTGGGTCCAACAGGAGTCAGGAAGAAAACCAGTGCAATTAATTGTTAAATAGAATGATTTTGTATTAAATCTTGATGTGGACAATTAACAGAGTGGCCAAAATACAAAATTAAAACAGTGTCAATTGGAATTTACAGCGGTCCGTAAGTATGTAATCCTGTTCTAAAATGGAAAAAAACCAATTTGGAGTATATGAAACCGTGTTTGAAAATTCTCAAGACTGGAAAAATATCGAAAGGATTGTGGGAAATGATGCGACCATCGCGATTGCGTGTCACTTACAAATCGGCCCCCAATCCGATGTCCGATACAAATACGGTTAATTCTAAAAACTAGCCCAGTTTACGTTATAGTATGAATTTTTCTTTGTGCAGTTCATGGCATATTGTCAAGGGTACGGTTTCACTTGGAAGGATTGTGTTCAGACCGAATTTAATAGTTGAGTAGGTAAATTATTAAGCATAAATATTCCTTTATTGTAGATAAAAGCTCCAAAATTTGGTATAATTTATATACAAAGATTTTAAAATTCCTGATCCCTTTTGAGGTTAAATCAGTAAATGCAATGTGTGATCTCATCATCATCATCATGGTTGTCCTGTCTATGTGCAGAAGGTTGCAAGAATCTGTTCAATTAAATGAGCTTAAATGGGGACTTTGTCGATGATATATATCTGGTGGTTTTGCCAATAATCCATATAATTCAATCAAACCGACATCACTATTTCAATTGAAGAGGGGGTGGGATCAATAAGCACCACTCTCCTATGTATACGCACCATCAAATTTGACAAACAAACACGTTTCGTATGTTCATCAATTGGGTTACTGGTTCCCCGGACTGGTTCACATCATGAACGGATAAATATTTGAATAGAATCGATATTCAGGTGAAGCCATGCAAGAATGTTGGCCTTAATCCACGCCCACTTAAAAAGTTGAAATCGATTTTCCTCAATAAGCGTGCAAACCTCTCAACACAAGTAGAATCATTGAGAACTTTAATGAACTGAAACAAATAAACAACACCACTATAAGTGGGTGATAAAGGCCAAAATTAGCTTTGCAATCCCTCAAAAATCAAGAGGAAAATGCATCCCAATATTGTGACCCAGGATCAAACACCTTTACCAATATTATGAGCCGTTATTGGAACACCAATTACGTTGGTACAAATTATGTAAATTTTGGTACTTGTACTTCAACGTGATCCCTGGCAGATCACGTCCTTTTTATTAAAAAAAAAAATACATTTGGACATGGTTAGGACAACCTTGTGTTACAAATTAAAGTGCATTTTTGTACGGCCACCAAAGTTACTAAACTGGGTTCCAAAATGCCGATCTCTAAATCGAATAAGCAGTTGATTTCTTCTGGAAGCAACAGAATATTTTTTAGCATATAATGGACTTATCTTAGAGAATTATTCTTTGTGAACCTTGACATTTGCAGAAAGCAGTAATTTATCTGTAGTGTAAACTCTGTGCATCTGATCTGAGTTGGTGTCAAGTCAAGAAGGGAGAGGACAAAGATCTGATGAGATATTTGCTTCGTGGTCAAGAAGCTAAGGAATCAGTTAAACACAGTACAGCTGTATTTAATAAATGTGGACACCAAAATGAGACTATTGGTTCACAAGGTAGGAATAAATTCACCTGCTTTGGACAATTAAACCCAAGAAAATTACCAGAATTTGTCAATAATCAAAATCAATTCAGGTTCCGTGACCCTTATTTGCTCACAACATCACAAATAATGACTCAAAACTACAACTATGCTTGACGGAAATTGAACAGATTTATGATTTTAATTTCAGGGAAATTTGGTTCAAGTTCTTCTCACATCAGACTGACTGACTGATTGCATTACATCGTAGGGGCCATTCTCTAAACAGAAATCTCTTTTCATAATCTGGCTGACAGGTTTTGATGTCACTTTGTTTTAGACTTATTTTAAACACGGTCTTCTTGGCAATGAACGTCTTTGCCTTAGCAGAACCTTGCTATGAATGCAAGGGTTGTTGTTTTTTTTCATTGCATAAAAGGTTTCAAGATTTGAGGTCATACTGCGTAAAAGAGGGCAAGGTGCCACTGAGCAGTCTTAAGTGCTGAACCGTCGGCAGGGTATACGATCGACAAAGACCGGTTCGAGCCCCGCAAGAGTTAGGTTTGTGATCATACATCAAAATAACATGGAACTACATGATCATGCAGCATTAAAAATGTAGTGTGATTGAAACAAAAAATTTTTTAACTAAAAAATTTTTTTTCCTGCTCCCAACCCATGTGTACACTACCAGTATATCAAGTGAGCACTCTGTTAACCATGGTTTGGAGAGGCATGTAAAGCTGGTGGTCTTGTGTAATCAGAGAGGTCATTCCATAGCATGTACAAAGAAAACTTGGCATATGTTTCAAAAAGAGTAGGGGATCAAAATGCCACTTAGGCACCAGGTCGCTTCTTAACCTGCCACTAGGCCAGCATGGCGGGGGGTCAAATCCAGGCATGGAACATGTGAGGCTTTTGTTCAGTGATGGACTGGTTGATGATACGCGAAAATGTTCCTTTCCATGATTTTTTCAGGATGCTAATTTAAGGGGGTTGACCTGAAAATGGATAATAGAACTTAGAAGCACAAATGTGGACCAAACGTCTCCAAATGTGGTCGAACACTCTGCAGACATCGTCTTTTAAAGAGCAGGCGAGCGCATAAAAAGCTCTCTGCCGTTCTAAGGAGAGCGGTAGAAGAGCGGTTGATAAAATCCTCCAGCACACAAGGTAAAAGAGTGATTTATTAATTCAAAGCTATTAAATATAAGTCTGGTACAAGGACTATCTCTCGGCTCTGGGCCTGGGCTTGGTAAGGTGAATATCAAGGACTGCAAAGCACACATATTAAAACAGTAGTGAGTAGTTCTATTTATCACAAATGGGTGTAGATAATTTACCATTTAGCTGACGTGAAAAAGACGCCTTAACTCAAGTGTGAATATTTCGTAGAGACAGAGATCACGAATCACCCATTCATGTTGTAGTTTTGTGACAAGTACCAATTTAGTTAACTTCCTTCAATAGGTGTAATCAGTCCAGAGTAGGCCTAATGATGTTTTTGCCACACCTCGACGCGTGAAACTTAAGATGTTTTTAGCCTGTTGAGCTGTCTTCTGCATAGATCCCACCCAAACTTCTGTGACAAGCACGCTGCCGTCAATAACTTCCTTCATATGACCAATCTCCCCATAGCGTAAACTTATCACCTGACTTAGCATAAACTTTTTAAGCACCTTGTACGAACACGGAAGAGGTTATTTTTCCGATTACTTGCGTAAACAAAACTACAGAAGAAGCATGAAGTGTCAAAACAAATCATCGTAGTACGCTAAAAAATTGAACGGTTACATCATGCTTTGTCAGGTCACTTCTTACATTGCCGTAAATACAGACTGCAGTAAAGGTCATGCACGAACTGTACTGTGTTTGCACTGCTTTCACACGTGGTCAGAATTGCATCTTCAAGAAATTATCTCGGTTTTGTGGTCACGGATCCCATGTTTTTAAACGAATGTGGCACGGACGATCAGTATGTCGGAACTGGCAAAGCGCGCGATAAATCGCGCTCACATTAAGCACTTAAGACGCGCATGAGCGCTCGATCGAGCTCGCTCGCCTTAAAAGACAATGTCTGCTCTGGGTCACACACACTCTCCTATGGGTTACTTTCGTACACTTTTATACTATAAACCCGGTCCCTCAACTCAACATAAAAGTGGTAACCATGAGAGTTCTAAATTTCACGGAAAAGGGATATATTTTTTTCTACTGTCATCGCGGACCGCGAAATCACGAAAAAAGGGGTATTCTGAGCATCCGTCTCCGCGAAATTTAAAAAAGGGGTATTTCAAAGAATTTTTCGTGGTCGACAACAATACTTTTAAAGGAAAATTTGTACATAACACTTCAAGGGAATGTTTATCTTTGTTGCATTTTCATTTAAATCAGTAATACAGGTATTGTAATTAATTCCAGTTGAAGACATAGGGTCATCTGGGAGTACAGCAGACACAAAGTAATGTTTTGTTCTTAATATGTTATAGTCAGAGAGAACGTTCATGTGACTGTACAGTTGAGTATATACACAATTTTTTTGCTGAAAATGATAGATTAGGGTGTGTAGAATAAGAATCTGCCGGGTGCCACCTGGGCATCCTTTGGGCCTTTTGAGAAAATATGCATATACACACACACAAATGAAAACACACAAACAATAATAATTATCTATTCAACCCTATATCACACTATGGAGTTACTAGATGTACTAGAGGACCCCAATAACAGTGTATGACACTTGTAACAATAAGTCATACTTTCAAATTCAAAAATGGAAGCCAAATCCAATAATTTTAATATGTGCCCTATAAACGCAAATTCGTGCGATAAAGAATATACATGAAGTACTTGGATTATGAGTTAGAACAGCACAATACATGTTTTTGAAGAGCCATCCTGTGGGGTTCTCAAATAAGTAAACATGGAGTGAAATACATTGACTGATCTGCCCATCCACAAATTTAAAAATCAACATAGAAATGAGAGATGCAAAGTAATTACCATAATTACCAGGTAACTCCACAATTCGTCTTCCTTCTTAACAGCAAGGCCTGTACGCCCAGCCTATATGCGGGGGAAACACTCAAATTCCACAAAAGGTCCACCTTTTGCTGTATTTTTTTTGAAAATGTCAAAAATTTAGCGAAACTTTGACAAGAAAGTCCACTTTATTGTTATGAGATGTTCAGAAGGTCCAAAAAATAGGGGATCAGGTCCACTTCTACAAAAAATGTTCCACTTTTTATAAGTCCTGCACCCCCCCCAAATAAATGCTGCCTGGCCCTGTTCTATTATAATCAGAGTTTGTGTCAAAATGGCACTGAAATGAGCTTAGATTCAAGAGCATATACTACAATCAATAAAACAAAAGAACACAATTTAATTTTTCAGTCTAATATGATTGTTTCTTTCTTCCTCACATGGAACCATTCAAATTATGAGTTGAATTGTCAATCTGTTTATAACACAACAACCCGGTCCCTCAACTCAACATCAAAAGTGCTAACCATTAGATTTCTTTCATTGTTTCAAAACCCACTCCTCTTTTCAATGATTTTTCATTGATTTTTATCCCCCCTTTTTTGCAAAATCGATGGCAAATAGGATTAAATACCCCCTATTTCAAGGTTTCAGGCAAGATTTTTCGACACCCCTTTTTCAATTGACTCCTTATAATTATAGTCGGAGAGAATGGTTCAAGTTCTGGCCTGACCGTAAGTTGAGTATATACAAATTTTTTTGCGCTGAAAATTATAGATTAGGGTGTGTAGAATAGAATCTGCCCGGGTGCCACCTGGGCATCTTGGGCATTTTGAGAAATCCAAGATGGCGTCGCCATAAAATGATAATTCATCTATTCAAAACCACTATTATCAACTATGGAGTTACTAGATAACTATAGAGGACCCAATGAACAAGTGTATGGCACTTTATAACTTGAGTCATGCTTCAAATCAAAATGGAAGCCAAATCCCACTAAATAAAGTTTTAAAATATGCCCTCAAAATAACCCAGCAAATACCAATAGATTTGCTTACATTTTGAATTTGAAGCATGACTCAAGTTATAAGTGCCATACACTTGTTCATTGGGTCCTATAGTAATATCTAGTACTCTGCTATTTGATAATAGGGTTGAATGGATAATTATCATTTATGGCGACGCATCTTGGATTTCTCAAAATGCCCAAGATGCCCAGGTGCACCTGGCAGATTCTTATTCTACACACCCTAATCTACTCATTTTCAGCCAAAAAATGTGTATGAGAGGCGTCCGTATTGTTTTCTATTAAACGCCCCGGGGCGGTGCCTTTTTCCAAAAGGGAGGGGCTTTTATTACAGTCAAAAATGGAAAGTCAAAATCACCTTTTCACAACACTTATTTTTTTCGCCGATTACCAATAATACCACCACTGCATGGGGACGCTGTTTTCGACCGTCCCAGGGTCAAGTTTCCATGCAAATTAAACTATTACAACTATGCACAACAGCGATTTTATGATACGGATTAACGACAGTCCCGGCCCATTAATCATGTGTAAGCTAACTCCTTTTCCTTGAATTGTTTATCCAAAATCGTAGGGGCGTTTATTAGAGTCAAGGGGGAGTTTATTAGGAACATCACGGTATACTCAACTTTACGGTCAGGGGGCCATAACTGAACCATATCCTCTCCGACTCTTAATTACATAGTCATTTAAAAGGGGTGCTAAATCTTGTCATTGAAACCCTTGAAATAGGGGGTATTTTTAACCCTGATTTTGTCTCGATTGGCAAAAAAAAAGTGGGGTACAATCAATGAAACATCATTGAAAAGGGAGGTTTGAAAAAAGAAAAACTCTCATGGTTAGCACTTTTTATGTTGAGTTGAGGGACCGGGGTTATAAACAGCTTGACAGATTTAACTCTCACTCTATTTGAGACATGGTTCCATGTGAAGTGAGAACCATCATGTTGACTGAAAAATTAAA
>JAMKCH010019740.1:0-22429 GCA_023653785.1 Ophioderma brevispina
TTCACAATGGGTTTCAGTTAGACAGAATATATCAAAATGATTTAGATTTTTATGACAAGCCAATTCTAATTTGCAAGTGCGGACAAGTACAATGCTGAAAACATGCCATCATGTTCCATGCTCCAATCGTAATCAATGAATTAGAATCCATGTACATGAATTTAACTATCATCGATTGTTAATCACAGTGCATGAAACCAACCAACCCATTTCTACTGAAACTTTTCTCCGTTTTCATATCTAACTCTGCATAGACATTTATGAAAGCGGTTTAAAACATTCACAAACAAAAAAACAATCATTTCAAGCAACAGGTTATGTATATACTTCGGTGCAAAAAAATCCACCTTATGCTATCCATTTCAATGAATAAAAAAAATAAAAAAAATCTACATAAATTTCTGCCAATACCTAAAAGCTTTTTCAGAACTCCAAACGGTTTTTCATTCATACTTTTGTAATGCATTTGTTTGGCATCATTTATGTTCATCACAGGACACTGGCTGCTGAAAAAACAGATCAAGATGGTTCGTACTTCAATACGCGGCGATGGCCGTCGAGAACATTGACATGTAACCGGTACGGTAAAACGGGCGAGGCCTAATTGAAATGAGCGACGTGGATTGACCGTTCCGATTGACGCGATGACGCTGTTTTTCTGCTATAACCCCATATACCGCCCCCACTTTTTTGCAGTTTTCATGTCAAGCTTTCGGTCACCCACAGACCCTTTCTAGCTCTTTTTTGGAACATTTGAAAAAAAGAATGTATATCTCCCACAGATTGACTTCCTTTTCTTCTCATATTTAAACAAAATAATATTTGGCAACTATTTTCAATTTTAAACCAATTCTATTACTTCTCGATAGTTTTTTTGTTTTTAGAAAGATATCCAAGTAAGTAATTCTCATACGACACTTAGATCAGCGTTCTTCGATTTTTTTTTTTAAAAAATCAAGTGTCCCTTAAAAATGACGTGTGACCTCCCAAAACCAACCGCAATTTTCGGCAAAACTTGAAGTACGATCTACACAGAACAAACCCAAAACACAGGAATATTGTGATCACACCAATATTACAAAATACAGTAGGAATCATTTAGCTCACAAAACAACATCCTTTGACTGGGATCAATGCCCGGATTGCGGTTTATGATAACGACGTACTTGTAATCAAAATTAAAAGGGTAAGGTACTTGTGGAGGTTCGCCAAGGTTTATTGGTGCTAATCAATGGTTAATTATTTGTTGGCGTGTTGTCAAAATTGTTAGTTAGGAAAGCAAATATTTTGATCCAAACAATAACAAGGACAACATGAAAAGACTATTGATGAGATACACCATGCCCAAATTCATAAAACCTTGCTAGTTTAGCTGGCAACTAAGGCCTGGTAAGATTCTAAAATCCCAAGTATGCAACTACGGAGTTGACAACTAAATTGAAATTCATAAAACCTTACTAAGAATCTTGCTACTAGTTACATACTAGGAAAATCTAGTTGCCAACTAGCTCAATCTTTTGTCTACAGAATTGGGTGCTTTCGGGCGGAATAGCCTTGGTTGCAGTGTGGGGAATGTAAATTCAATACATTAAAGACTACCCTTTGTGTTTGAGTCTGTTCATCTCAGAGCATTAACATGCTTTGATCACCTGTGAACCATGATCGAAATGATGCCAATATAGTAGCTTCCTTATAGGCCTGTACATATGAGCAAAACTATACTATATATCGAGAGTAGTGACAAACAGAAAGACGTCCGTAAACGTACTCAGCCCACTGAAAAGAAATACTTAAAAGAATTTCTTTTAATTTCGCCCTATACTGCCACCTTTGGAGAAATGTGATGTTTAATATTTTCTACTAAGCAAATCTTATTCATTACTCAAAATGTAAACATCTCATAAAGTTCATTTATGGTACTGTAAGCAAACATTATATAAACTTTAGTAAACAAAGAACAAACTTCATTTGGAGATCTCATTGATATCGAAAGAGAAAATGCATTGATTAAGCGGCAGAACTTACTTTTGAAACAAGAAAAGCTGAAGTTGGAAATTGAACTGTTGAAACAGAAAGTAGGGGAGAAAACTGTTCAGACTGATGATGGGATTTATTTCAGTTTTTAGAATGATGATGCTTAAATGCTTACATCATAATTGTTATTTTCCTCAAAATGAAATATTCAATAACATGAGGCCAACATACTCAGTTTCCAACCTTTGGAATTTTCAAATTACAATTTGAAATTATACGTCATTTAAAACAATATGACGAGATTTTTGCTTAGAAAGCAGCAGGAGGAGACCTTACATTAGTTGCCAACTAGTGAGTTAGAGTTGCTCTGGATCATCTCTAAATTTAGCAAGATTCTTAGACTGCAACTAGCACTAGTAAGGTTTTATGAATTTCAACTAGTAATCAACTAGGCTTAGTTGGCAACTAAGTCACATTTTAGTTGCCAACTAGGCTTAGTAAGGTTTTATGAATTTGGGCCCAGGGATTTAAAAGTTAATTCTTACGATTGTATAGCTAGGGGTCTATCGAAATAGATATAAAATTAAAGCCTATTTTCTTAGATTCAATCATGAAAGATTTGAATTCAAATCTAATATGATTTAATGTTAATGCAATAGAGATTGAATTGTAAATCCTAATATTGATTGGACCGGACTGAACTATACCAATCCCCCGGGACCAATCCTAAGGATTAACTTTTTAAACACATGCATGAAACAAATGTTTTGTGATGCTTGTGTTTTTTTAGCTTTGTGAACTATAGCAATTTTAACTGATAAACCAAACGATCAGTGCACAATGATATGTTTGTGTGTATTCTGTATTGAAATTTTATACACTGCAAAATGCCCGGTCTTGCAAGTTTTTACCACGGCTGTCTTGTAAATCCCACCTATCTTCCCCTATTTTAAAATAAAGTGCCACATCTGAAGACGTCATACACGAATGCTCCATTAACCTATCATACTAATACTACGCAATAATAGCAGCGATTTATATAGCGCCTATGCTATTGGCCTCTACGCGCTTTCACAAAATGGTCGTGCATCCCTGTGGCCCACAACACCCTCATACCCGACAAACCATAGCCCATCCTACACCGAACATCACCCCGGCCGACTGACTAAGGATGAGTTACGGGCCACATCGCGCACTATCAGGCCCCTCTATCCAATTGCACCTACACAATATAATTTTCATGACCAGCACCAACCCACCATACGCCTGACGGGCATGACAAGCTAGACAACCACTACGCACACAGGGGAGCAAAGAGCCGGGCACCAACGAGCCCGGGTTAATTGAGGCCATCTGTGCCACAGGAGGTCCAATTCAACAGAACTAAGATGAATCTCAAGGCCTCGAACGCACGCTATACGCATGAATGAGCATACACCGGAGTCCAGCGCTTACCTGATTGAGATACCTAGGTCCGCTAAGGCTTATCCAAGGCACATATATCTCTCACAACGACACCCATGTTGACTGACTGGAATGCTGACTGGAATAATGGTTCTTCGACATCGACAAATTTGTAGCTATTTGTCCGTCACCATTCGTCGTAATAAGTTATTTGTGACAACAATTTTAAAATGGTCTTTCACAAGCCTGTAAAGTAATAGCTTTGATTACAGTTTTCAAAGGTTATGCACTGGTCTGTTTGTGCTGTTTGTACTAATCCATGAGCAATTGAGTATATATTGATAAGATGCCCTATCGAATAGGTCGGGTGGCTTCAGAGAATTGCTTTGGCAAGACTAGGCAACTTTTCAAAATACAGGCACGAAGTCATAAAATTGATTTCAAATTTCACGGTAAAAATTGATAAGGTAAAGTTATCTTCGCAACGCCGGTAATTTGCTTGCATAAGGCAACGATTAATACACGTGTATAAAACGTCAATGATATCGTTATCATGGATACATGAAAATAAAGTTCAGCATTTGCGTCCCAAATCATGCGAAATTAGTTGATCAAAGTTCAATTTTGCAATATTTGTTCAAGAAACTCGGACAAATAATATACATTTTAATAACCATATTCAGAACCTGCACGTAAAATAATTACTTTCATATATATTAGACAAGCTATGTAGTTAAAGAATCTACCAGCGTTAAATTTGAGAAGAGTTAAATGTGCCCCACCCGATTACAACATCTGTTTGGTTGGAAAGACTGTCACAATACTTTAATTCCAAAATTTTCACTATACCGTCAAATGTGGTGTGCCACAGGGTTCTGTGTTAGGCACTTTACTTTTTATTATATTCTTGAACGATATTGCATTCTTCTAATAAACTCACCTTTGTAACGTACGCTGATGACACTAATGTTATTGTTTCACATGCAAAACTCCCAGAATTAGTCAATATTGTCAACTACGAGTTGGACAATCTTTCCGTATGGTTCAAAGCTAATAAGTTGTCCTTAAATATCGATAGTAAACCAATTTTTAAAAATCGATATAGTAATCGTGTGTATAATGATTTAAATATATGTATTGATGGTGTGGCGATTTCCAGAGTTTCCAACACAAAATTTCTTGTTATTTTTTATGATTCCCTTACTTGGTCAAAACACAGTGGCGTGGTCTAATGGTTAGAGAGCTTGCCTTTGGACCCAAGGGTCCCGGGTTCAAAATCTCGGTGGGGCCACTTGCTGGATTTATTCAAGGTACTCAATTCTGGATTTAATTTGTATAAGTGATATTGGTTAAAATCAGAATTACCACTCTCTTCATCGTTCATTTGATATGGGCAAAGGAACCATGAAAGCTCTCAATTCCCATTCGGTGTGTATTTGTGTTTGATTAGTTTGTTTGGATGTTGCAACATGGCGCTGATTAAGCTGCTGCCTTGAAGTTGCATTGTTTCTGTTTGATTAGTTTGTTGTATGTCTCTGGCAATTTAGCTTACGGGCTACGATACGAGATTAAATAAAAACCAGTTATTATTATTATTATTACACCTCTAATGTTGTTAATATTTTCTCAAAATATTGTGATATTCTGTATCGGCTAAGAGATGTTCTCACTTCTGAAACTTTATTCTCGTTGTATAACACTCTAGTGTTCCCGCACTTATCGTATTGTAACTTAATATGGGGTGATTTGAAAAACACCAATCTTCACTTAATTCTTCGCATTTCATATTTTAGAATGGGAGGGCCTTATATGCATGATTCTAGCAGAATCTATGACGAAGCGAAACTCAATTCAATGCACGCGAGGATCAAGTAATGATACAACCCGAGAAAGTAATTTGGTAAATATTATATAGAAGCTCGGAGAAACTGGCGAGCACAGAAAAAATCATGAGACTATGCTCAAACTCACACTACTGGCTTGAGCATACCGCACCTTTATTTAAGAATTTAAAACCTTAACTATTTATGATATTTATAAAATGATTCTCGGTTTATTTATGTATAATTATACTTGTAATAATCTCCCCCAACAACTTTACAAATTATTTTACTACAGACATTCATAACTACCCCACTCGCATTTCCTTACATTACCATCCATATAACTTTAAGTATGATTTAGCAAGAAACTCAATCAGAAGACAAGGACCTCTGCATTGGAATAATATCCTGAGTTTAGATACGCAAAGTCTGCTAACATTTAAAGAAAAAAATAAGTAAATACTGTTACAGCTTGTTACCAACTGCTTCTCCACAAAAATAGCCTGTGTGGGCCTGACGTTTCGATCCTAGCAGGATCTTCATCAAAGGCAAACTGACAAAACAACAGATAAGACAAACCATATATACACACAAGGAACAAAAGAGAGGGAGGGGTGATGGGTATAGGAACTGGGAGGAAAGCTGAAAAAAGAGAACAATGGAAATTAATGAACAAAGATATGTGACGATAACATTTAAAGAAAAATTATAAGACTTATTTCTTATTACATTACAGGTAACTTCATCTCTATTGACATTACATGTATACAATTAAGTATTATCATTTCTTATTGCCATCATCATTGCCAACATTTACGTTTCCTTGCACATGTTTTGTTTGGTCTTGTATTGCACTTTCTTATATTTGTTCCGTGTTTGTAATTGTTTTGCACTTATTTAGAATTTAAGACATATTTAACATACTTATATTTGCAACATTTGCCGGGTGACCTTGTGTTTCGAGCTTTGCTCATTTTTTGGTCTCTCCACCATTGTACTGTTATTTTCATGATTCTCATATTTTGTATATGGTGAAATTGAAAAATTTACTCAAAGAAGGATAAGAATCATGCATAATGCGAATAGCCCTACAATTTCCAATAATTCCACAAGCTACTCCCTTTTTGTTGAACTTTAGAATTCCCTACCTCAATTAGCACCCAGCATAATTCGTTTAATGTGTGCACGCGAATATACGTTTGCTCTTTGAAATATTGACTGATTTCAGTATTTGTGTGAACCCCTTTATTTTATTTTTTGCGTATTTATTGATACGTCACAACGTCAAGATCAACAACATTACTGCAATTTGCAGGTTAATTGTCTCGCCCTCGCTTACCCACATTGCGTGTTACATTGATAGGCATGAGATCATCACACTTTCTTTGACATTTCACTTGAGCTTTAACCGAGGGTGTTTTGAATCAATCCCATAATGCATTACAATGTGCCTATACTGTACACTTGTCAGTACTTACATGTAGGGAATGGGATAAAAATGTTCAATAAGTTGAAAACCACAAAACATTTGATCATACTAAAAGTTCCCTAATTACTAGCACTTCGTGGGCTAAAATTAGTGTAAAAGTCCAGATTTTAATGTATTAAGAAATAGAATTTTTCAGTGTGGGATCACATGACCTTATTGAAGTGAAATTTCCCAAAACTGGTGCATTGTGGGAGTGACTCAAAACACCCTGCAATTTCAATTGCGGACTGCATTGCGGGGCGCCTATAGGTGTACGAGCTCTATACGGTGATATTGATTCCAAATGCTAAATATTTCTCCATTGAAATTGATGAGAAAAAGTTGCAATTTGTTGTATAGATTTAACTTTAAAACAATAGATGGTCATTTATGACCAATTTACCCATTTCCCCATAGAAATTGTTTGCAGTGCGATTTTGGTAATCAGGATTGTTTTTTGATTCAATTATCATGTTGGATGAGCTTTTTAATGTTAAAAGTGAAATCGGCGACGTGTTGATGCAGTCTTTCCTTTAGGACAAAATCAGTGGAAAGTTTGATCGTCACACTTTTTCAGAAATAGCTGAATGAAGGAATCGGTAAACGATCAACCTCAAAGTAGTTCTTGCAGGCGAAATGGACCATAAACCGAACTGACTCGGAATCGTGATTTGCCATAAAATGTTCGCCAATGCAACGGTCCTGAGTTTTCCTTTCCTTCCGCAATTCCGGCTACACTCGATTTTTATTTCGGATATTTTTCTCATTTGCCCGTCAAGTTAGGGACGAGCCTGGTCATTTCAGTGTTAAGATATAGCATCCGGTTTAGAGGGGCGCTCATGGGGGACACCACCCCCTTCACACATACATCATGCATGTACATAAGGCTATACAGCCGCCTTTGCTTTAAGAAAAAATGGTTTGAATTTTCGCCAAGAAATGTACCAGCATTTAGAAGAAACACTAAAAATAGAAGAATACGCAATGTATTTAGAAATCTATCACCGACGACTGACTTGCCAAGAAACCTACCCATGATACAGATCTTCTGAGGTCTCAGTTTCCAAATTAGTTACGACCAAGCTATACTTGTTTTTTTCTTAATTTGAGTTACTAAAGGCAGGGCTGCTGATATACCTCTCTTACATCTTATTTCCCTTACTCTTAATCTACCTCGAAATTTGTAAAACGGGTCTCTCAACAACTTCATGAATAACATTAATGTGGCACTACATGTACTTTTAATTTCCACCCGCATTCATTTCATAGCAAGTTTGTTTGTTTGGTGGGGTTGGTTGGTTGGTTCTGCAGTTAGGTTGCAATCGTTTGGTTCTACTGTTCGTTGGTTGGTTGATAGTTTCCATCTCCACGGTTGTGGTGTTTTGTTTGTTGTTTTCTGATTGAGCGTTTAAGTGAAGGGTAACGGATTACACGTTAAAGTACATTTCGTAATCATAGCACTTTGTTTTTGGTTTAATGGTTTAACACAAGACTGATGTCCTGAGAAACTATGTCCAAAATTTAATTTGATTGATTCTGACCATGCGTTTTGATGTTAGCATAAATGCTTGTATCACGCTTACATAATGTAGACCACTCTGTTTGTGAATTTCCGTCCGTGTACCAGACAGAAAATACAACTTACGATTTTCCTTCCAGAGCAAATCGAATTTGCACATAATTTCGAATTTGATAATATATAGCACACATGCTACTAGGCTAGCAAACGGTTCGATGATATAAAATCTAAAAAATCTCAAACTTTTTTAGGTAGGGGGGGGCGGCGAAAGGCTGTCGATCACTATTGTGTACAAGTGATTCGGTTTTTAAATGAGCAAAGCTGATTTCACATAACAGGTGTCCCTAAATGTGAAGAGTCGATTTTTGCACATGTCAAGCTTTCTATCAAAAATATCCCACGTGAAAAGCTTAAGGTTGAAAACGTATTTGTTTTTGTACAGAAATTCGGAATTTCTAGTTTTATATAGGAGCAAATCTACCTACTACGAAATTCGCCTAACTATCATATTGCAATTGAGCAAATGAAAAATGTTATTTATTTAACATTTCTGTAGCCAATCCAAGGTCAAGAAATCTAATTGGGGTCTTATCTATAAATCACTAACATATGACACATATGGATTGCCACCACATCTCTCGTTATAGTGCACAGGCTACACAACATGTGACCTTGTTATACATATATATAATGTTTTTCCAAATGGTTTTCTAGACCAGTTTTTCCTGCCGAATCTGAATCCGATGGATGCCAGACCAAAAACCTTGAGCATTTTCCAGAAGACGCAAAACTTTCAAAATGGCTACCAAATCACTAAAAACTCATATGTTTAATACCAAAAGTTTGTTAATTTTTTTGGCCTGTCCAGGTCAAAACACCCATTGTGAATCAATGAAAATATGATCATTACTAACTACTAATTAAGAGATTTCAATATGGCGGTCAATAAAACAAAGCATCTGTATTTTCTACTTTTTACCGTAGAATGCTAACTTGGTTATTACCAATGCTTTAGCTCAATATGTTATTTTGAAATCATTATGGAAGCTTTCAACAATGTGATACTTAAATCAAATCAATAACCATTCAAGATGGCTCCCAAAATGGCACAATTCATTACTACATATAACCAAGCGCTGCCATGTTTGTGTAATATCAATATAACTGATCAAACAATTTAAATATCCCCTAACAAATCAAAGTCATTGATATCTGCCAGATGCCATCCAAGATAGGCTTTCAATATGTCTGCAATGTCCAATCAGTAAAGGTCAGTAATTCGTTCAAAAACGCTTTAGGCTAAAATATTAAATTTGTGGTTTTTAGTTGGATTAATCGCTTCCACAAATCTCAGTAAGGCTGTCTTAAGTCTGACTCAGAGATTTCAGAATATAAATTTTTTATATATGATTAAAAATAGTCAACGTAGAACTAAAGATATCCTTATAATGCTCAATTCCAAATTTTGAGGTGTATCGGATTTTTTCGTTTTGATGCAGTAACACATTTATGGTAGAAACAGTGCCATAGGATACTGTGTATACCACAATTTCCGGATCCGGATTTTTTAACAAAAATGTGATTTTCTCTAATGAAGGACTTCGATTTGAGCTTACTATTCACACAGTGATTAGTAGTATATGGACAACATTATGTACATGCAAAAAACACAATTTGTTTGCAAATTGAGGGCGCCCTCATCGGGAACCTCTGAGTCAGCCTTTAAGTGTCTTTGATCGTTATGCCTCAAATATCCTACTATTGATGTCAATGGACACCCAAAACCTACACAAAACAAAGAACATATATCTCTATACTATTAGTGATCGATTTTTTCGCCCGCTTAGTAAGTGTCATTTCCAGCCATCTTGGCTACCACCCCGCTTGGATCCATCTTACATTTATCGATTCCTCTGATCACCTAATGAGTGTACATTGATCTGATTGACTTACAGGGATAACAAAATACACACATTACACGCAACTATTTAGCACAGCTATCATTATAGTCTCTTTAGCATCAAAAGCCATCTTGGACCCTATAATGAAGGAAATTTAAATACATTTTTTTTAAATAGTTCTAATGGTTCTAAGTTACTTTCTTGACTGGCCAAAACCCTGGATGATCTACCAAACTAACATTCAAAAGCTCGATCACGATCAGGCACTTTATTGTCTTGACGGCATATTGAATTCATTGATTAAAGTGTTTACAAATGCATAACGTTAATTTGTCATGGATGTTTTAAACGAGACAGCTTAAACATTACAAAATTTTGAGTGACAAGATTGATGTTTGTGTTTGTGGTGGCCATTTTGATTTTTTTGGCGTTTCTACAAAAATTCTCAAGTTGCTCAACTGCATCCACCTATTCAGAATCATCAATACAAACCTGTTCTAGAACCGTTGAAAAAACATTATATATCTAATAAAACAAGGTTGATATTAGTTAATCAATGAAGTCTGTAGCCTGACTATTACAACGCTTTGTGAAAGTACACTTTAAATCAAAATGTATTCGTCCTCTAAAAGTAAAGATTAAAAGCTGTTCCCGGTTAACACGAATCCACATATCTAAATCAGTTCAATTCAACACTATTGATAATAACAGAAAACATAAGTTTCAACTTCAAAGAATGTTAATACAACAGCAGCCAGCTTTTGGTCTTTGTGTGACAGTGGTAAAATTAAAAAAATATTGGGTCTTTGAGTGAATTTTTAAATAATACGGGTCATTGAGGGTCTTAACACCTTACATACCGTCACCCCCCCCGAGTCCCCTTCAAAATGGGGGATTGGCCGGTCGCACATCCTACCCAAACCAAAAGTGATCACCCCCTCCCCCTCCTCCGGGCCGCGGGGATATTCACTCGAACAGCAATATCATTATCACGCTTGTCCAGAAGCCGTGACTAACCCAACCAGCCCATACTACTAGAAACCTTTTAAAAAAACTAAATTGACAAACTTCTGAATTTCACTCCCTGAAAGAGTGACTACAGGCCAACTCTGTAAGTGAAATTTTCGCACTTTCAAACAACGATTTGTGGTAGAATTCAACTCTTCTATTTAAATAGATAAAATATCTATAAATACTCTGCCGAGTTAACAATATATATAATGTTAGTTTATCATTTCCTTCTGCATTAATTTTTTTTTTTCTTTTTTACATTCATTATTATACCTTAAGTAAAAGGATGTTGGGATTCTTTCCAGGCCAAATATAGGGTAAAAATATGGATATCACCCACCGATTCACCCGCAGGAGGACTTTGGGGGGGGGGGGGGTAGTGCGGGACCTTTTTCGAAAAAGTGGGACTTTTTGCAACATTGTGCTATTTTAATAGGCCTTAAAATAACGTTTTTTGGCAAATGGAATTGAAAACCCCACATGGTCTTTCTAGAGACACTGCAATTTGAAAAATAGTGCGCCCTAAGATTTTCAAAATCGATTATTTTGCAGTGGTTGTAAAGCTTTTATATACAAAAGCCCTCCCCGAAATGATACGACCAAATCAGATTCCTTAGGGGTAAAAACAGAACGATTTTGTAATTCGTTAAATTCAGCATGACGACGAAAATGGCGAGAACACGCACGCCGTGTGCATGTTTCCCATGCATTGTTTGAACGGTCTATAACCTTTGGGTTTTAATATCAGTGAGTACGAGTCAAAAATATTCTGTAAATACACATTTTGTTGATTAAGTGATGGAAAAATAGACGTTTGTTCCTACAAATTACCTGAATGTCTGTATCATCATCCAAGGTCCCTATAGGTTTTGGAGGTATGTTATGTTCTAGTGTAAAATATATCTCTGTTCTTCAATTGGCTCGGACTATCCATTTTTTTTTTTTTGAGAGCAAATTGAAGACATTAATATTTTGTGAAAATGTGCACGGGTGCCGCATTTAAGAGTTAAATTAAATCTTTTGCTAAGAAGTAGACCAAACAAGTTATAGGGATCTCAAGAACACTCTTTTTTTACCATTTTACGTCACCGTTGGTGTTTTCTAGACTTTCTCTGGTTAGTCCGCTTTTGGGGATCGACCATGTATTAAATCAAAACAATTACAATGCACTGTGCTACGAACTTATTCTTAATTGGGACAAAACAAATCCTCTTCCATGAAATGATTTCGCGGAAAAAAGTCACGGAACTTAAAGCATTACCCTTCTCCCGGCCACTTGAGTCGGCGTGCCAACTTTCTAACACCCGGAAACAGCAACAAAACAGCCGAAAATTACAATAAACCCATATGACCTTATTGGGAAATAAGTATGACGTATGCGTATGAATAAACTCCCCTCCGGAATGAGGATAATTGAACCTCCGCGTCATACACGGGCATAGTGTATTGGTGTGTATGTAAAGAAATCCATGTACAATCGTAGAAACCCGAGTCGACATGAATGCGGCAGAATGGAAGGAGGAAATAACAGGTGAGGTCTCTTTGCTGAGATTCATTACTGAAAATGTTACCAATGCGTAACTTTGACTGACCGTGTGAATAGAATGACCTGGTGCGAGCATTTACCAGTTTACTTACTGCGGACTTCCTGCATGGCAGGTTAGAACTTGCTAACGCTTCATACGGTCACGGTGCAATATGGTTCATACTTGTAAATTTTATTTATTGAATTATGGCTTCGGCAGAGAAACAGTACGCGCAGCTTCCAGCTCCTTTAGATCTATCTACGTGCAATTTTGACAGTACTTCCGATAACCAACAATTCTATCCAATTGTTCAGGTGGACTCTGGAGGCAACCAAACCAAAGTACCTTCGCCTGTTCCAGGCTCGAACCCGGCATCTCCCAAATCGCCCAAAGGAGCAGTGGAAGATGGAAACGGGGATGAGAACACCGAAAGAGGGAACTGGGGTACCAAATTTGATTTCATCTTATCTTCTGTTGGCTTTGCTGTAGGTTTAGGAAACGTCTGGAGATTCCCGTACTTGTGCTACAAAAATGGAGGAGGTAACACATTTTCTTAACATTTCAATATAAGCTAATATAGAAACTCTAAATGCAAAAGAGTGAATCTCTAAAAAGGGGCGACTACAACAAGGTCAACTGGAAGTGAACCTTTCACTCTGAAAAAAAGGAATGAATTTTAGAGAGTAAGATTGTATCTTGGTAGTATTGAGTTTCTCTTGCTAATAATGCCTTCAAAACTAATTTTGGGTTTTTAATTGTAAAATCGAAGAGATTTCTCCCCCGGTGCGAATTCAGCACGTTTTGCAGGGGCACGTGCAGAATATAACATCGAATTTGAAAAAACAGGTTATCGATCCGTAAAGCTATAGGTTTATCGGTCAAAACCAAAGTTTTTCAAACCCCTTGGTTATCGAATTGATAAATCTGTTTAATTTGAACCAGGTTTATCGATTGAGCTTGGTTCTTGATAGTTTATCGGTTGAAAACCATAGTAGAGCTCATTGTTATCGGTCAAAAAACCGGTCTATAAGACGCCTTACAGCCGTTTTTTGTACAAAATGTCAACAAAAACCTTGTCGACAATTTAGATCTAAAGAAAAGTATTTGAAAGTATGCTTTCTGTTAAACGTTTCTAATAGTGCAAATTCAGTCAAGGAGAGTCGCATTTCTAGATATAAAACCTGCTATAATGCGTTGGATGTTGTGCTTTATCATAAAAAGTTAGAAATCCGCTATAAAAAGGTATTTCAAGATATGTTCTTTCTATTAAACATTGAATGTCCTAAATGAAATTCCGGGGAGTCGCGTTCATACATAAAATTTTAAAATTGTTTTCCTACAATACTCCAAATTGTCCAAAATCATTGAAAATCACAAATTTTAATAAAGCTGTAAATTGTTCAAACGGCAGTTTGCATTAGACGCTATTTAAGGCGTATCTCATAAGCCCTTGGGTGGGAACTCTTGGCTCAATAGCACCCAGTTCAGACAGAAGTTCGCTAATATTGTGTATTTTCATTACTATTCTAATTTTGTGCGTTTTTTTTTTCTGTACAGGTGCCTTTCTTATTCCCTACATCATTATGTTGGCGTTTGCTGGCCTTCCGCTCTTTGCTCTGGAGTTGGGTTTTGGTCAGTTTGCTAGCAAGGGCTGCATTGGTATCTGGACCATTACACCTTTATTTAAAGGTAAAGACATTTGCAAATTAAGGCAAAACGGTCACTTCTTCCACAGTGCCTATCAAAGAGGAACTTAATCTTAATTGTTTTTTAGACTAGTAGTGAAATGTTTTTGAGACTAGCACTGGTGATGTGTGTTCAATAATTTTATCCTTGGACCATGACAATCAGTGGGCTATCGGTCTCTTGACGATATAAAGTACAAATTAAATATCTTTTCATCAAACCCTCGACATCAATTTTTTTTACAAACTTAAGCTAATGTAATTGGGTAACAATCGTAGCATGTAAACCTTTATAATGGATTCAGTTTGTCAGATAAAAATTTGTATAGGTTGGACCCACTGGTGCATGGTGCAGGGCCTTACAATAAACGCAGTTTTAAGTGTTTTGAGTGAGCAGATCATATGCAATATGGCAGTAAACATACAACTTAAAAATTCTCTAGTTCAGGCCGAACATATTTTCTAATCGAGTGGCTTTACGAATCTTGCCCTCCCCAATTAACTATTTAAGTTTTAGTCAAGATTTTTTTATATTCTGTGAATGTGACTGTAAATTAGCCTCCACAAAATGAAGACTAATATAACAATATGCTTTAATTATTGGGAGGATCCAGACTAAATGCAGATTTATTTTTACGAAACTTAAATCCATAAAGTTCAAATCCATAAAGTTCCTTTTCATGAAATTACACCATCCATTTTGATAGTTTCAATATTTTATATTATGCTAATTGTATGGTAATTGTTTGCTTTTCAGGTATTGGCATGGCTATGTGTGTGATAACTGGCATAGTGTGTATATATTACAACATGGTCATAGCATACACACTATTCTATTTCTTTGCATCCTTCAACAAGATCATGCCATGGAGTGGATGTGACAACTATTGGAATTCTGAAAATTGTGTCATCAACATAGCCAATGATTCCATAAATGCAACACTAGATGATAATACTACAAGACCGTCTCTGGAATTCTGGGAGTAAGTTTTATGCTACTTTAGACGTGGAATCTCCATTTTACTCCCTCCCCATCCAGACATTTTTTTCTGCAAAAGTAAAACAATGCAAGGCCTTTAAGAGCTTTTAAGATTAAGTCAAAGACAACCAAAACTTTTAAGGATATACATGTGTGGGGGTGTGGGAAAGGTACAGAATGTACAAACGAGTACAAACACACTTGTCTAAAAGTCGCACAAGATGCAGAAGAGCACAAAATGTTCGAAAGGGACAAGAGACGTCACAATGACAAGGAGTTGCAAGTTTATCTGGACTAGCGGTTGCCCGCGCTTCGCGCGGCCAACCGCTAGCTGGTTTGAATGGGAGCGGTCACTAAACGGATTGATCACTCTGCACATGACGCAAAACTTAAAGAGACATTACTATATTTTCTCCAAGCCTCGTTTATTTGCCTTTATATGCCTCAAATGTATAATGTCAAGAGCTGTCAAAGTTTAGGCCTCCTATCTCAACATGCCTACTGAAGCCAGTGAACATTTAATAACTGCCCACATTAAATGTGTCAAACCAAGGACTCGCACGCACTCCCAAAGACCCCTCCCCGTTGGGTAGCTATTGTCGGAGGAAAGGGGCTGCTCAGTGACGTACGCTGAATACTGGGGAATGAGGGAAGCCCTCTTGGGAAGCACGTAGGACCTATTTGTGCAAATTCTTGCTCCTTCCGGCCACAGAGCTACATATTGTGGCCATTCGTATAGGCCGACCTTGGCTTCCATCATATGGCCATTCTGCCGTTCCGTCCCCTGGCATTGCGGTGGCCAGACTTCTTTTTTTTTGGGGGGGGGGAGGGGATTTCGGGGTAGGGGTGGTGAAGAAGTTACATTTTTTGGAAGCCCAAATTGCAGATTTTTACACCACACTATTGGTCCTCAAATTGCTGTTTTTTGGTCCACAAATTTGGTGATTTTTTGCCCCAAATCACTGATTTGTTTTTTTTTGCCAAAGATCTATTTTTTTTCTGGTGGGGGGGGGTCGCTGTTCTGCCCGGGGGATACTGTGCAAAAGAAAAAAAAATGCGGGAATGCACACACCCCCGTCCACCATGTCACCCTACACCGCAACTGCATGTAGGCCTACCTTTCCTCCGATCTTAACGACAATTTTGTTCTAAATTGTCATGCAATTTTTAAGTGAAATTTTATAAACAATGAAAATATCTGGGTGATAACACTTTTGAAAAGCTAATAATGTAAATTGAAACTCTTATGAAAACATAAAGCAACACGGATAAAGCATGAAACTAATTTTGCGCGAAGAGTCCTGAATCGATGGCCCTATTGTTCACCATTGTTCCCGTACTGTGATCCCGGAGGACTATATCTCCTATCTCCTGCCACACCGGCACTATTGGTATGCACTTGTCTGAAATGCTATTTCTCAATTGTCACAGCGGCAAATATCCTGCAAAATCTATATTTTTACTGGTGTTTTACGAAAATTTTAAGGTATCACTATTATCAAAATTCCTCTGCAAAAAATCTTGTTTGAGTAAGCCTTCACACACTATATAACACCACCGTGTGGACATTGCAACTTACCTAAAATTGAATGCAACCTCGAGGACTTCTCGCCTCATAGATTAGTTTAACAACCTTGATTTTTGGCATTAGACCTACAAAATTGAAGATATGTAATGATTCAAATTTTGATGAAGTACAAAGAATTAATTAAAAAAAAGATTCTCGTTAGCGTTGGTTTGTAATGATCCGGGGATTACATTCATGATTCCACTACCTTACTGACATGCCCAACCAGCTACGATTCACGTTATTTGGAATTTTGGCATATGTGGATATCCAGGCTACTATGGCCAATATTATCTCTGTTCAAAGCCTCGGTTTTTTTTTTTTTTTTTAATTTTTTTTTTTGTGGTGAAGTCGCGGTATTTGGGCCCTAAACCTAACGAACTGTTTCTGGCTCCTCACTACTCTCACAACAAATCAAAACGATTGAAATATCGACGGAAAACTTTACGGATTGGGGTGGGGGGTAAAGGCAATTCCCCGGGGTTTTGTTTGGGTAGGGATGTCCTCAGAGAGTCTGGAAGTAGGACCCATAGCTATACATTTTTTTTTGCCAAAAAGGGACCCAATCCTATATCAGCGATGGAAAATTTAGGGCCAAATGTACCCAATTCCCTTTATTTCCCAACTGTTTGCATTTTTAACCAAATTTTTGCTCCGGATTGAAGAAATTTTGACATTTCCCACAATTTTTAGAAAATTTTGGCTTGCCGATTGAGAAATTTGACTATTTTCCAACACCTTTGAGAAGCTTTTGAAAAACAACACCCATTGCTATAGTATAATAAACGCAAAAATATTGACATGAAAAAATTGATATACCAGAAGGCTGACAAATGTGAAGACCGATTGTCTGTCACTACCCCGTATGGTCATTTGTGTTGAGAACCCCCTGAGAGCAATTCTAATCAAAATTAGAATCTTTATAATCTTAAATCGGCCATAGAAAATTTTGAAAAAAACCCGACCCATTTGCTATAACCAAAATTGGCTTGAAAAAATTGATCATTGATATACCAGAAGTTGAAAATGGGAACAATGTTGTGGCACTCCCCGTAAGGGCATTTGTGGGTTGAGTGAGACCCCCCCCCCTGGGTCATTCTATCAAAATGAAAATCTTTATCTACTTAATCGGCCTACCTTTTAATTGCATGCCACTGCTTCTGGTTGTTACAGACCCTGCTTTCTCGAGCTAATATTATCGCTAATAAGAATTTACTTTAGCCTAAATGTTGATGTATTGTCCCTTCGCTCCACAGCCATTGCAGTACAAACATTATCCAAGGACGCGAGTGCAGATAAGTGCGCGAGTGTTCAGTCAGCCTTCTTGTATTCTATAATAGTCCATCGGAGGTCACATTATTTCTTCCAAAAATACGTTAATGATCAATGAAATGCTAATTAATGAATACACAAAATAGCTTAAAACGTATTGTTTTCAAACTGATCTTATGAGGTATCTTATTCCCTTTTTTTTTCCAAAAAATAATTTTAGAAATAAATATCAAAGAGGTCAAACTCTCCCAGCGATCACGATTTAACGCGAAAACAAAAGTTCACGAAATTTTGCGTCAAATAACACGCTGTGATCCTTAGAAAGTCTTTAATGAATAAATACTTAGTATAAAAATCATCTTGATGTTTTGCAGTAAGAGCCTTCTTATTGTTCTCTTTCTTTTATCACCAAGAAATAAATAATTTTTACATAGAATAGCACAATGTCAAAACTCTGAGGACGATGGGTAATTAACCACAACTGGACGACAATCTACCCTAGAAAAACGGACCCTCATTTTACGTATTGTCTTTGTCCAAACCACCGGAATTCATACGCATCTACCACTGTTTACACATGTTTTAGCTATGTTTACAACACGTTTATTTTCAATCTCCAATGAAATCTACATCATTCGTCAGCAGTTTGAATACTAAACCCCTAGCAATCGAAGACACGATGGAAGGGGTTACCTGAATTGGGTACACATTCAACATGGCGACCTCCTGGGTCAACATTGCAGCCTCCTCTAGAAAGCAACATGGGAAGTTCCGATCTTTAGTAATAGATGTGTTCCACTTTTGGAAGTGATTTCACGTGATCGGAAAACTGATCTGTCACGAAAACCTGTATTCACCTTGATGACTTCCTCAACATTTCCCCCTATACCCAAAGTCAAACAAACGGTTTCCTGTCAAATGCTGTGTCCCTTGCCCTTTGTATTAATAGTGAATTAATCATTAATATTTTAACTGCAAACAACCTTATTTTAATCTAGACATAAATTAAGATTGGTAGTTTTCGTATGTATGTATAATTAAAATTGCATACAGATAGTAACCGTAACTTTATTTTCGCTTTCTTGCCGCACTATGTACTTGGTCAAGTGAAGCATCAGGCATGGGTCCTAGTAGATGGCAGCGGTGTCTCTGTCTATTATTGTCTTGATCGTAGTAATTTCTGTGCAGCTTTAATGTGTCACATCATTCTGGAAAGGTAGGTCAAAGCCCCGGGCTAGCCAAGATTTAAACCGTCCTCATAACGCAATGTGCAACAATTTCCATTACAAGGTTAGTTTTAGATGTAAAATGTTATTCCGAATTTGACATTACTTACCAACATTGAATTACTAGTCCATGACTTGGACTTCCCTACATAAAAAGTAGGAGTGGTTGTTTGGAAAAGGTAGCGACTTATTGTTTACATTTATTAACAGTAGAATAGCTATACATGACACCCGTCATCCTTGAAGGCATACTGGATTTCGAAATGTATATTTTATTTTGCATATAAAATAGCCTAACATGCCTCAATGTCAAGGTTTGAAAGATGAATGGCTTTTTCGTTTCTGATGTCGTAAACAATGTGGGTACTATAACACGTAATTCCGGTCTGAATTATTAATTATTCTTATTATACAGTGATTAGTATTGTGACAAGCTTAATTTGCCAAACGATTTGACATTGGAGGGAGGGCCGCCACCTCAGACATTTTGGTCGCTTTTTTACTTGCCATTGCAATTGTATAGGCAACAGCCACCGAAACTACATGACCAACCTTTTTTAAAAATTAACAATTATATTCATAGTTCTTTTGGGTATATTGTGATTTTGTTTTATAAATCCTTTGGTTTCTGTCAATTCTTTCCCAGGTTGTGTATTTCACAGCAACTTCCCGGTATCTAGTACCTTCATTCTGTCTCATCCCGTAGCGCTACCCTGTCCTGGATCACATATGGTGTTATCTTTTACATTAAACCCGATTTTGCAAAATTGTCAATCTACAGTAAGTTTTGTACCAATCTCAATGTGATAGTGTAAATACCACATAATTATGTACTAAGTTTAAGCGTATCAGTCATTATTGACGTTGGCATGTATATTAATGTTGGGTCTACATTGATTCCATACATGCCTCACTCATTTTCAGATAAAATTTGAAAAAGTGAAAATACATGTCAACTGCGATTAATCATCATTGAATCAATAAAACCACGAAGCCATCGAAGAAATTTTTGGTATTTAACATGGGCGCGTTTTTTTCACACTAAGTCTGGTGTTCGTTTGTTGTCCCCGCCGCCCGAACAAGTTCGGAGGGGACGATAAATGGGCTCCGTTCCGTATGTTCCGTCCTTATTTCCGTCGTATTTATGTCCGTATGTCCGTGAAGAACAATGTTAACCCTTGAACATGTTTGTTGGGCCTATTCTTGGTGAGCTAGAGTAGCCAACTTTGTAGAATTGTTGGAGGGTACCCCACTCACCTTGTTTAAATTCATCCCGCCAGGGTCCTCCCTGGTCTGTCAGGGGTTTAGGGAAAAGGGTCAAGGAAAAGGTCAATATTGCCACAGAAAAATGTCAACATTGTGTCCAATTTATCTGGAGTTCCTAAGGGCTCCGATGATGTCACTTGGTCAAAGAAGCAGGTTGATGAGTTCTCACCCTGATAGATTTTTGGGTGTAAAATATGCTAATTAAGTTCTAATTTGCATATTTATGAAATTTTTCCCTCAAGGCTTGCAAGTGTCCAAGTTTTCTGGAGGGCTGTAAGGTGTATATGATGTACTTGGTGAAGGAAGCGGCTGATTATTTCTCAACCTGATTAGATTTTGGGCAAATTTTTTTTAGTTTCTGGTTTTACTTCTCGGGGTCCATTTCTCATTTCTTTGGGTTGCCAGCCTTTTACATTTGCTTGGAAAAATGTGAAAATACGTAAAATTCAATGTTTCGGTTCGTTCGGTCGCCCTTTCCACCATACCCCGTATGGGTTCCCAATTAAAAAATGTGTGTGCACATGATTTTTTCAAAAATATGTTGCAAATTTAGATAATTATCATATTTTTCCTAAATAGTTTAGTGAATTTGCAGGGATTTTTGTCATGATTAAATTTTCAGATTTCTTGAGTCATTTCTTAGTAACCATTTTTTTTTCAAGTTTCTTTTGGCGAACTAGTGATGGCCAAAATTAAGGGTGACTGGTGCAGTTTTTTAAAGTTGTCACTTGTGACGCGATATTCGGCGGGACATATTTTACGCTCGCGTATACGAAGTTCGCCTTGTTAACATATTTTAAATTCAAAAGTTTTTTATTTTTTATGTTCAAAGACATACAATATTTTATCCAACTTTTTTTCTTTACAGGTTGTGGAATGATGCTGCTGTACAGATTTTCTACTCGTTAGGTGCTGCCTGGGGGTGGTCTTCATACACTCGCTAGTTATAACAAATTTCACAACAACTCCAAGGTTGGTAAATTTTGCACTTGTTTAATAATTTGCTTTCACAAGACCTAATTTGAGACACAAACATTACACTCATAAAGCTTGTTTTATTTGTGAATGTTTTTGATCCGTTAAACATTACTGTCAAAATATTGCATAGTTTCCTCCAGAAACGCCCAAAATCGGTGGTGTATTGCGCCACGGGAGCAGCTGTCGGCTCATTCCAGTTCAAATATTGGATTTTGAACTTTTTTTCAAACTCATCTTTGGGTCTTGAGCACCTATAATCCCCCGTGATAATCCCTGCTCACCATGCTGTTTGTGGCCCAAGCATCAAGCTAATGTTGGAGGCATATTTTTTATCACACAAAAGAAAGTTAAGGTTTCATACATGCCTAATAAAGCACCATCAACAAAATGTTTTCTAACCACACTCTCTACGTATTCCATTGCAGAGGACGCCTATCATAATTGCTACATCACTGTGGTACAAGTGTCTCTTTGTGTTTTGTTATCTCTTTCTCCGTGATGGAATTCATGGCACATGACTCTGGACTGCCAATTGATAAAGTACCGACTCTGGTAAGGAAAACACAATTTAATCATCCTTAATTCCAATAATGATTTTTTAGAATGAAGTCAATGTAAAATATTAAAAGTAAACCCAATATAAAAAAGCAATGTATCATGACAGAATTCTAATCACCCTTTTTTTTTACATTAAGAGCCACCTTATAGGAACTATTTTTTGCCTACAAATATGTAGCTTGCTGGAAACCCAAAATCGTTCAATATTGCCTGTATGATACAATAACAGGGGTTGTTAAAATTCGTTGGTTAAAAAAATAAGGTGTTAAAAA
>JAMKCH010019741.1:0-21929 GCA_023653785.1 Ophioderma brevispina
AAGGACAAATCCAAAGTTAGATAAAATTTTTAAATCAAAATAGATTGAAATATAAATCTAATATTTTAAAAATTTTAATCTAATTCAGAATTATCCTCCATTTTAATCTTAAAATTTTAGAGAGTACGGACTGTGCCTCACAATTTTCTTATTCCGTGCCCCGCCGCTACAGACTTTCCATATATATTTTTTTCCTCAAACTCATCAACTCAGTAAATCATCCTGTAGGTTAATATCCTCCTTCGAGTCACGACACTCCAACCGTATTCTATTTTTTCGTAACTCAAGTTCTCTCGTACTTTTCGTCATATCCTGTCTCATAGTTACCATTTTCTAACTAAGGAATAGGTAAAAAAGAGCGTGAACCATACATCCACGAACCCATGTTCTTACCAAAAGGGTTTTAGGACCCCCTCTAGTCACAACAATCCCGTAATTCGTAACATTTTAAAACTCAGTTCTCGAAGTTCCCGTCGTATCCTGTACTCTGTAGTTTACCATTTCTAATAATAAAAGTCCCAATATTTCATACTTTCCGTATATTTGAATACATCTCAAAACTAGGCCTTACTTCCCGTGGACTATAACAAAACCAAAGCGAAATAATCACGAGGTGTTATTGACCATTTTCCCTCTCCCCTTGGAGTTTTTTATAAAACCACCAATGTAAACGGTGTGATTCGAAAACCAAAGGATCAAGATCTTGTGCGTCCCGTAGTTTTTTTTCTTCTCCCTCGTAAATTTTGCACTGCACCCATATTCCCATTCTCACGTTTCCCCTTTTCCATCTTTTTAACCCCTACGTCCCTGTATTCCAGGCATTCTGATTATATTTTTTCTCAGAACTCCCTCCCTCAACTGCAGTTAAGTATCTTATTTTTCTACTAAAATAAAGCCGTCGGGATTGCACTAGAAAAACTAGATACAAGTCTACCTGCAATTAAAGCAATAACAGCACATTTTTTGGAAGGCGCCCGCAATTTTCCGAATTTGATATTTTTGCAGAGTTTATGTTGGTAATTGTCTAGCAAACTACACTTCGAACGAGAGTGCTCAAAATGCATACCTATCATAAAATAATCGGTTTTGTAATTAGAATTGGGATCCCATAGTGTACTTGGGGGGGCGTGGCCTAGCGGTTAGGGAGCTTGCCTCTGGCGCAAATTTACCACAAAATTCCCGGGTTTCGATTTCCCGTCGGGTCGTGGCACTTGCTGGGAATTATTCGGGTACTATCAATCTGGATTTGATCTGATAACCAGCTATTGATTAAAATACAGAATACGCTCTCCTCCATGATTCACTTTGGAATTGGGCAAATGGATCATGAAAGCATCCCGTCCTTCGAGGGGACGTTAAGCAGCCCGCGTCCCCGTTTACAGAGTCACAACGTACATGAACAATCGCAGTCAGTGTCACAATAAGAGTAGGGTTTAACCCTGACGTTCCCAATCCGTCTCAGCCTCAAATAGCGGGCCATGCATGTTAGGAGCATCCGTCTCATGGATACACGCGTGCCCCGGATCAGCACACTAGCTGATAAATCCTGACACCACCACAAAGCCATTACAACTTACTTGTGGACACGAGCAAAACAAATAGTGTACTTACGAAAGAGTGGAAATGCTAACTTTATGTCCGTCCATGATGAATATGCAACCTCAATAAAATGACTTCTAAACATGGACTTTGCTTGATTCAATAAAACAACTAATATGGATGAGCGTATATATTACATGGCGCTATTTCCCAGGCTATTCCTAATGGAAGGGTCGTTTCCCGCAGCCGTTTGAATTATAATATCAGATATCTCCGCTATTAATTAATTTACTCCTTCGTTTGCGACACAGACATTTCGAGCTCAAGTCAACAGTATTTTTACTAACCAGTTCCCAATGCAGACCGTGTAAAAATCTCAATTTTTTAAAAAAAGAAAAATTGGGGCGCTCTTCAAAATGCTTTTTAACTTTTAATTGCGTGTGTGTGTCTGCATGTCTGTCTGCCTTTCTGTCTGCTTGTGTCTGTCTGGCGTGTTTTATGTGGTGTCTGAGAGTGTCGTCCAGTGTCTGCATGTGTGCGGTGTCTGTTGTGCATCTGTGTGTGATGTGTCTGTATGTCATGTGTGTCTGCCTGTCTGTGTGTGTTTGTGTCTGGCCTGTCTGTGTGTGTTTTCATGTGTGTCTGCGTGTGAGTCTGTGTTGTTACTGTGTCCCTATGTTTTGTCTCGGTGAGTGTCTGTGTGTTGTGTCCGTATGTGCAAACAGGTTACTCATTTTGACTTCATTTTCTTATGTATTGCTTATTCCGTCATGACCTTCTAAATTTGGCTACTGCGTGGTCTAATTTTGACAAAGTCCCAGAATGTCTACCTGTGTCTGTTGTGTCTGTCGTTGTGTGTCTGTCCTGTCGTTGTAAATGTGTCTGAATCTATAAAGGCTTGTGTATGTTTTTTTGTGCGTCCTGAGTATATGATGTATCATCTGTTGTCTTTCTGTGTGGTCCCGCTTTGTGTCTATCTGTGTGAATCTGTGTGGTGTGTCTGTCTTTGACTCTGTTCGATGAGTGTCTGATGTCCTGTGTGTGTCCGTCTGTGCTAACAGGTATACTTGTGTGACTCCATGTATTGGCTTTATTCTGTGATGAATTTTCTAAATTTGCTACCTGTGTGTCTAATTTTAACAAAATTCCAAAAAATATACCCATGTTAACTTGTCTAGACATGATAAATGTGAAGCGTTGAATAAATATTAGGGCCTACTTGAGAGAAGGTATACAAAATTTCACAAGAGCTACACAGGAGCGTGCTACCTATCTCTGCAGTCCTATGCGTAGTTTGCAGTCTATTATGTAGTTTTGGTTGCAGTCATCTATTTTAATTTCGGAGTCTATTTGTGTCCTATACTCTGGTAATATGTAAACTATCGCTTAGTTTGTGTTTAACATGTCATATTGTGTAGTTCTGTGGTCCTATTGCTTATTGTCTCCAAAAACACTATCAGAAACTCATTCACAATCATGTGACTGGTACCTTAAAATTTACCTGGAATATCCTATTACTTGCATCTGCCAAGCATCACGGAAATTAACAATGGTGGACAGCTCTCTGGCGAGATCTCGGCACACAGAAAACCCCCAAAAAAAAAAAAAAAACAAAAACGCTCAACACTGTGTATGTTGCTAGAAGTGAAGCACAGGTAATTCACTGGGCAGAGATAGAGAGTGAAATGATCTAAACTCTGAAATTGATCAAGAGTTCGATATGATTTCTTGAGGGTGGGTGGCGGGGTGAGGGAACTTATAAGCCGCTGTCCTTAATGCATGCCCTGCAGTTAAATGGGGGTATACGAGTTTGGAAAAAAAATCCCATCGTCCTCATATTTTGTAATTTTGCATTTTTACTATTTCCGACCTTGCATTAATATTTCATTTTTATGTTTTTTATTTTTGTACGAAATGGCACTAAAATTATGTTTTTAAATTGAAAATATATATTAATTACCACACTAAGTTCAGCAGTCTCTGAAATGGTGATGCATTTTTTTTTTTTGTTTACAAGGAATGGTCCCCTCTGAGGTCTCTAAAATCACTGAAAGTGACTGTGGTTGATCAATAATAACACAATTAGCCCTATCATCCATCAAAACTGCAGATGGAAACAGTTCATTTAAAAAAAAAGAAACATTTGACTTATCCCAAAAAGTGAGAAGGGAGGGTTATCTACAATAATATAATTTTGGGTTTATAACGGCATAAGTAAATTTTTATTTGAGTTTCACCCATGTCACAACAGCCAGGTCTAAACTTTTCAAGAATAGATCTTTCACACTGGCTCTATTAGTTCATAAGAAATATTGTTGCCATATATCCTTTTTGTATTTTTTTTGTACCCGTATGTTGTTAAATAACAAATGCTTGTTATTTAAATGTTATACACCAAAATAGCTTTTGTCAAAATAGCATCCATATGACATGTAGGCCTATGTATTTGGTGTTCTGTAAAAAATTTACTAGCGCAGCCGTAAAGCTGATTGAGTGTGGCACTAACCTCAAACTATTTAAGCCTACTAACACGCAGTATTTAAAACCTGAGATCTATGACTACTGCATGAGCCATACATCTCATCTGCTCTCATGATAATTCAACATCAATACATCTGCCTACACTGACCAAATTAAGCCAAAACGCAATATGTTGCCTATTCGTCCCTGACTATATTAAGTAAACCCACAAGGCCTATAGTAATATAACCTAGAATATATCATGCCTCTCACAGTGGCGATTTTTGCTTGGTCCTTTGTATTTTTAAAACTTTGTTTTTATCGTTCGGGACCTATAGATTTTCTATAGGCCATCCTGTCGCAATTATGAATTGCAGAGGCCTATACGCAATGATGATAAGATATGCATCCATGGCAAGGCCCGAGAATGATGTTGGACAATGATGGTCCATGAGTAAGGCCATATGGATCATACACTACTATGGCCTATCATATCAAAACTTCCCTGTCACAAGGTAAAGTGTCAAAGACATGGATTTTTATATTAAAAAGAAAGGCATGGCCTGCCAAGGTTTGCATCGTATAAATTAGCATTAGGGAGGGCTAGGTGACTATACGAATACTATAAAGCCTTGCTAAACATTGTATCAATGGAAAATCGGATTATATAAAGTAACGCTAGCAATAGTGAATATTAATTAAAAACGTAAACAACCATCATTTAGTAGGTTTAGCAAATTAGTGGATTGAGTTTATCCTAGGCCCTACTATACTAGTAATATAGGCCTAGTGCTATATTATGCGCCTGATCATGCGATTGATAGCTCACGATCATGCTTTTTCACGGAACAGGACGACGCGAAAACATGATAAATAATTGATGGTCATTGATGGTCAGGGTGAGCCTAAGCTATATACTATGGAATGGCAATTGTATGTTCCTATAGGCTGTTAGGGCTAAGAGTCGACGTAACATGTACGCAGTACCGGCTTGTGCGACCAGTCACGGGCGTATTGCGTACATATTTTAATCGTTTTCGTACATACGCGTGTCTACAAGCAGTGCGACCGACGCAAACACGACAGCCAGATAATCGAAGTCTCAGTTCAAACACTGTCCATCGATATAGCCTAGATACGCCCGCATTCCCTGACAACACGCAAATAGGCCTACATTAGGAAATACCCCCAAATAGATGCGTGTTACTATGCAGCAACTTATGCGCTAGTAGACCTTAACATAGAGCAAACGCATAGAGCATGCGCGAACCGGGAATTTTTAGATCCCGGAAGTGGATGTGGATGAAACGTAAAACAAAGCAAAAAGTTCTACTGGCTAAGCAGAAAATATCGCAAAGTTATTAGGTTTAAAGCACGATCGAAAGAAGTAAGGGTGAAATAGAAACCTACATGTATAGCTGTGTGCAAATTTAGTTACACGGCGAAGATGTGTGAAAAGAAGAAAACAATGTTTTTATTTTTTTTATTTTTGAGAATTTTGCAGACGAAAAAGTGCAAACTTTTCGTCGTCAATTTTCAACCGAAAATCGCAAATGTCAAAGACATTTTTGGAAATTTGGGCTTCAAAATTATATACTACATGCTACTATTGTGGCTTTAAACGTAAACCTCGTGCAACATTAGCCTGCCATTTTTTTTAAAGAGAGTTCTGGATCAAAATTTGACATGGGCCGATTCTGCCAGGCATTGTAAAGTGTTGCACCTGCAGCGCTATCTGTTTGATACGTAGCTGCCTGTCATCCGGCCATCCCCGCTATCTACTGCTGGTGATGGAATTGATAACTGAGACATGACTTCAAGGGCATTTCTTGAACATATCAAAAAGGGGAAATCATCAAAAAGCACATTTTTTGGGGGGGGGGGCTATACCCCGGGGTTTGCTTGAAGTCTAAATTAGGCCAATACTTAGCCTCACTTCAAGTAATAAAACTTTTAGTTTAAAGCTGTATGTTCCATTCTGGCGATTGGAACTTCATGTTCCGTAGACTAATAATAAGCATAGTGATACAGCCAATACATAGTTTAACTAAGAGTAGTCCAATCCATGACTAGGGTTCCATTTGAAGTCTATTTGCAGTTGACTATGGTAACAGGGACCCTATATATCACACTGTCTTGGCGTGCCTGGGATTGCCCCACAGTGATAGCTAATTAAAAAGTGAATCTGGTGTTTACCTCATTGGGTTTACCAGTCAACCTGGGTCACTAAACGGCTACAAATCCACCATCCAGGGCTAATTAATGAACAGGAAGTCTAGGCTAATGCAACTAGCTAGTAGGTTAGTATATCAGTGTAACCTAAGCTAACATTTAGGGCTGATGTACTATAGTCTAGGTGGCTTCGTGTAAAACGCGAAAGCGCTAATGAATTCGACAGCCTCACAATAAACTGCACGCATGTTTATTTTTGATGAGGTTGCCAATTCCAGCCTCACATAAACATGTTTATTCCGTGGGCTGCCAAATTTCCACTATAGCTCTACGCTTTCAGGTTTCACACTGAGCCGTCGAGGCGGATCCCGGGTAGCGGATGCTACTAGTATCCTCCCCCTGGTTAATAGGGCATCAGGCATACTAGGCTCACAACACCCAGGGCTAATGTATTAGCCTAGGCTGGTGCATGATGTTATAGTGCAATTTAGCTTCCATGAATCAGTGACTTTCAACAAAATCAGGCATTTCTTGTACGGGCATTCACTTTTAGTCAAAGCTCGTAAATTAAAGCTTCGGCCACTTGATATCACACTTACGTTGCTGAATCAAGGAAGATCAATAAACTACATGGCAGCATCAGTGTATAATATCCTAACATGCATCCGTGTTTAATGTTCCAGCCTAGCTGAGTCAAATGCCTAGACATAATAGGTTGCTGTCACCGTTCATACAATCATTAAAAAAGTTCGCTAGTCATAATTAAAAAAAGGGGTTTCGCTAGTCATAAATTAAAGGGGTTTGCTATCATTGGAAAAGGGTTCGCTAGTCAAAATTGAAAAGGGCTGACGAATCAAAATTTTTAAATTTACCATAATCGATTGTTTTTTTTTTTCTTCTGTTAGTTCGCACAAGTTGAAGTAAGACCCCTTTTCGTTGGTGCTATGGGACGGGCAGAAATTGGTTGTTTCAAGCCACTAGGCCGTTTAATTACACATCCGGGATACCTCGATTCTGCTAGCAAAACCCCTTCTTTTATTATGAAATACACAATTTTGAGTATTAACCTTCACATTAAGCTTAATAACAATTACCTGTACACAGCTGTGCAAAAATTTGAAAATTGCCCGCCTTCTTAAAAAGGGTCGTTATTGCTTTTCAGAGGAATTTTGTAATTTTATGATGGAATTTGCCTGTGTTCACTTTAAAATTCAAAAAACTCCATAGAACCATAACTTGTTTGATAGTTAGTCTGTACACCATGCTGCTTTCAAGTGGAGCAAGCAAGAAAATATAAGGATTTTTAATGAAAAGGTTGACATTTTGGGTAAAGTTTCACTTTTGCCGTGCCCCCCCCCACCTATGGCAAAACAGTCCAACATTTGGGAAATGTCATTTTTGCAAGTCTAACCCCTTCAGAAATTCTAGCTGTGGGGCCCTTGTGGGTTTGAAAATGACAAAGGAAAGGTCACCTCTGGATTCCAAACTTCTTTTCAGTTGGACCTCTTCACGGGTTATGTGTTGTATGGATAACACAAAATGAACACTTTTATATACTAGTGTGCCTAACGTGCAAGTCTTCCTGTTCTCCGAGGATAGCTGACCGATTGTAAGGGTTATTCTTGCAAGGTATGCCTACTTTAGAGTGAATTTTGTAGGGTGTTTTTGTACAATTTCTGTTCAATGCATTTTAAATGTATACCTTTTTTGGGGATTGGGGCATGCTACACAGACTCGGGCACATAAAGCTAAAAATCCTCCAAATTGATTAAAATCCAGAGTAGTAACATTTTTTAAAGTGCCAAAGTTTTGTTGTTTTGGTGCACTTTAAGTGATTTAATGATTTTAGAAACAGCATTTTTGTGCTCAGGAAAATACCTACCTTCTATTGATGCGGGTGACTGTGTTTTCCTGCACATCAACCCACTGAAATTCACAAAATGCATGCACTTTTTGCAGTATACACTGTTTTGTAAGTTGTAATTGTCTGTGAATAGGAGCTCTGCTGTGACTGCTGATCTTGTCATTTTCTTTTTCAGTTTTGGTGTTTTTAACTATAAACCATGAAAGCTATAGACCCCATGCTGTTTTGGACTGTCAGTCATTTACGGTTACATCTTAGGAATGGCCTTATTATGTACACAAAATCAGATGCCAATTTAAATCAAGCTAGCCTTGTGAGTTAAATGTTGATGCTTTGCTGGTTTGAATTATTTTTGTTTGTTAGAGTTGATATAGGAAAAAGAAAAAAGGATCAACACCTGAATAGGTTACACATCTTTTAACCACCGAATCTGTTTTATTTCCGTTTTATTCGCAAATGATAAATTGGAAGGAAACTCATTGTAGATTCAGCAAGGGCTGCTTCTCCAAATTCTAGCCAACTGCTCCATTATGTTATCCTTTTCTCTCAATTTGATGTGGCTTTGGTACTGTGCAGTCTGTGCACAAGTAGACCAGGACATCACAGAAAAACTTAGTTGGCACATCTTCGTTCTTCATTAATTTTGTGCCACAACACACTATGTATCCGCCAAGAAGTTATTTTGGATGTAATGCTTGAAACCTGAGGGTATATTATGACCCAAAATAAACGCATCATTGAGGTTCAGGGAGCTAGCTGGAGCTGCTTTAAAGTGACAGGAGGAGATTTTTTAGGATACAAATTTCTCTTCAACATGCACACAATCGATTGTAGACCACCTACTAAGACAAGTTCCGAAGGGTTATTGGACAAACAAGTACAAAAGAAACAGACAAAACTGGTTTTGAACTTGCCCGACTATTGTAATTGTCCCATAGAACACCGTGCTTTGACTTTCGTCGTGAACGACAGGAAATACTAAAAATCATTATTAGAAATAAAGACGGAGGTATTAGGCTTATTCACTTCAGGTGTGATCTGACATACATTGGAAAACATTCCAAATATGCAACAACCCCCGGGTTCGAAAAAATTGGGGGCGCTTCTTCTTGGAAATCTCTCATGTCTCTTTAAGTTGGCCATGATTGGGGTCCAGGGAAAGAGCCCCAGTGTTGGTCCAGGGGGAAATGCCATGCTATTTTTTCTTTTCATTTTTTGGTGTGCAAATTTGATCCTTATTTCAATGTCAACTCTTTTCTCAATTTTTAGACCCCGGGCTACTTGCACTCCCTCCGCACCCAGCTGGCTACGTGCATGTAAAGTGGGCCAACAATTTTGTCTATGATTGTGAGATGTGCTTAATGATGCAGAAACTGACTATGGAAAAGGTTGTGATATAGTATATTTAAGGGCAAATTGTTTATTCTTCGAAAACCTGAAAGTTTTTCTTCAAAATATTTTCATTGATTTTAGCGTGAACAAGTAGGCATATCCAATGTGTAAAAATAGTAATAGTGCATATATAGCTGATTGTTTATTCCTTGTCAGTAAACGCATATTGTCGATGGGTAACAAAGTAGTTTGGAGGGGATGTGCTGAGACCAAAAAACTTAAAAAGGCCGTATTAAAAGCTGAAATGCTAAACTTGTTCAACAGAGTAAGATGCCTTAACCCATTGTACTGAACTTTTGGTATCGAATTTATAAAGGTTTCATACGAGATTTAAATGAAAGATTGTCGAAAGTTTGAGACACGCTATCGATTCCTTTGTTGGTAGTGCAATCAAGAACGGATAAAGTGTCATGAACATCAGGTGGGTGAAGAGGAGGATTAGGCCACTTAGATATTGAGTTTTTACGAGTGACCAAAACTCTTAAATAACTTATAGAGCTACGTGTTTTGACCAATTGGATAATTTCTGGAACAAGACTGTGAATTAATGTTATGTAAACATATCAGATTTTTTAATATTCCGTGATGATGTAAAATAACTTTGGTTAGTAATTATCTTATCATATCAGCCTCAGAGTGGGTCAAGTTAGTGCTTTGGAAGGTATCAGTGCATATGCCTTGTAACATTGTAGTGAGAAAAGGGACATTGTTTAATCATGGCCTTTATTGCTCAGGTGTAGAAGAACCATTGTCCGGCGTATACTCATAGGCCGGGAACAATGGTGAACAATAGGGCAACGATTCAGTTGAATCTTACGCAACATTAGTTTCACGCTTTAATCCGATATCGTCTATTGGAGCCCCGGACATGGCTCCCACGGACTATATCTGCTTCACACGGTATCGTGACATCGAATTTCTATTGTACGAGTGGGTAAAGCATACACCCTCTCAGAAACAAAGGGAGTCGTCGACACGCCCCGAAAACGTTTAATGAACTGACAGGAATTAAAAAATCCGATTATACCAAAAACTATTGTGAAAAGGTAAAGGGGCAGTGACCCACAACCTTGGGCCTCCAAAATATACTCCTCGACCCTGTCCACTCCCTTGACCCCTCGCCTCCTTTATAGACCTCCCCCTAAACTTATCCTCCTTTTCTTACCCACCTGTTTTATCCCCTCGTCCCCCCCGTTCCCCTGTCTCGCACTCCCCTTGCCTCTTCCCTCTCCCCCCATCATCGTCCTCCCCCTTCATCCCCCTCTCCTTTAATTTTAAAAACAGGTGAAATTTTATATATCATCTGAACCGTTAGTCTTATTAATTCCAAAGTGTAGGCCACCTAGTGCAAATTCAGTTGTATCTGTAGGAAATTCGAAATGTTTGTATTTTCTGTCTGTAACACAGAACAGCACAGTACAGCACAGTGGAAAATTGGACCCGGACAACAAGGAGGTGTTTATAAACAAAAAAACGGCAAGATCACAATCAACTAAAATAAGCTTTTGTCAACGATGTCTAATAAAACATGAATAGAACAGGAAGTGCGGGAATCATGAATGCACATTTGACATCTGAATGGCTGATGTACTAGTCTAGGCTGATGCAACTAGCTTGTGGTTAGTCTTTCTTCAGGGGAAAACTGCAATTTTCCCCACATAGTTTGTCACATGCTTAGTATGTCAATTAGACTAGTCCACCTTCAAATAGAGTATTGTCCTATTATTATTTAAACATGTACACGTGCATTCATGTGTTGTCAGGCTTTGAATTAGAATTAACGATTTACATCTTTAAAAAAATTACATGGCCCTTGCACGTTGAAAGTTCCATGCACATGCTTGATGTCAACATTCAGACTTGGGTATGTTTAGGCTTTTGACAGCTCAAATTTTTATTATTTCAACAGCCAATGACATTCTATGAAAAAAAGATAAAGTGAATAATTCTACAGAATCAACACTTTTTAATTTATTTTTCATGAACAATGCACATTTGCATGCAGTATACAAAAGTTACTTGAGATAATGATCATGCAAACGGTTCACCTGGGTAATTTTGAAAGCATGTGGTGTTGTAATGCCAGGATTTTATGGCTAAAATGTGGTTTGTGCTTGTATTGCTGTATTCAAATGCACCTAGGCTAATAGCCAGAGGCTACTAGCATAGATTGATGCATCAGCCTACGGGGTTCTTTCCCAAGTCAAGGTTTGGTGCCCAGACCTAGGTTAGATCATAATCAGAAAAGGGTTTGCTATTCATATAACAAAGGTTTTTGCTAGTCATATAAAAAAGGTTTGCTAGTCATAGAAAAAAATTCCCTAGTCATAAGGGGTTAGTGTTTAGGTAATTTAAATTTGACTAGCGAACCCTTTTCAATGTATGACTAGTGAAACCCCTTTTTAATTTAGGCCCTATGACTAGCGATTTTTTCTTCTTAAATGAACCTAATACTAGCGAACCTGATGTACTAGGGATGTTTAACCCAGCCTAGCTAGACTAGTTTAACCCTGACGTGTTTCGGGTGCTTGTTAGGCTAGCATGCACCCATGGCTACTATAATACCATACTAGCTATAGTGCATTATCTTCCACAAGTCAGCGACGTCAGTAAGATATCCATTGCCTGAAGCATTCAATCCTGAGCATTGACTGAAAGTCTTCCGAACAACACATTAAGCAGGCCACACTTAAAATAACCTAGCCTGACATTTTGTTTGACGGCAGGTGTTCACTGAGTCATGTAAGCTAAATGAAACTATAGAAACTAGTAAGCATCCATGCATCAGCCAAAGCTTAGGCTAGTCCATTACACTTGATAAAATGAGTTTAGTTTCCTGGTGCACCGACGGCAGTGATGCTACTACTAAATAGAAAAAAAAACCGTTTACCAGCTCATCCCTAAATATATTTAAGCCTATCCATGATGCTCTAACTCAACTATTGAATACATCAAGCCCTAGGTTCTAACATAATTCGCCCTGGATGGTGGGTGTGGGGGATGGTTTGTGACCCACTGACACAAATGACCCTGAAGAAATTTTAAGCAACTTTAATATTTATGCCTTTATTACGTAGAATTTATCAGGGTCATGGGTGTTCACAACATGGCCACACCCCTGTGTGGCTGTTTAGTGACTCGGGTGTGACTGGAAGACCCCCAACGAATCACAGGATTCGCCATACGCAGGGGTTGGTCGACGAAATTAATGAAGGAACTATCCCCCCCCCTCCCAAATTCCACCACTTTTTGCTCATTTTTTTTCATAATAAAGGTCCAAATTTTAAAACCATTTTGGACAAAAAACGTCCCACATTTTGGTGCTCAGATACATTTCAAAAAGTAAAAAAAAGGACCATTTAGCCATTTTACAGGTCCACTTTTACCAAAAAAAAAAAGTCCACCTTTTTCGCGGTTCCGCACCACCCCAAAATAAATCCTGCGTATGCCAAAGATATGTTGTAAGGGTGTATTACATGGTTTACTATTGGGCACATGAAGTTCAATTGAATGAATAAGAAATCTACAGGCTTTAAACTTAGAAGTTTTATCACTAAGCTCAGTAGCATGCAATGCATGCATGCTTATACCATATACTAGTCATGAGCTGCCTTGCCTACAACATCATGCTGCATGTCCCAACTTTTTGGTCTGTCGAAGAATGCCCTCGAAATCCAAGAATCAGTCACCAATTTCGCGTCATCATCAAAGTAGATAGCAAGGGAGTAGAAGGCCGGAGGCTTCGTCGTTGATAGTAAACTGCTCACCGTGATGTTCCATATCCACACGCGCACGTAATAGCACGCGTCGTCCGCGTGAGCATTTACAATTGTCTTGCGGAAACGGCCATCATCAAATTTTTTGATCAAGAACTTCTCTTTAAAAAAATGCAGGCTCTGTTGCACTAGGTTTCGGTTTATAAAAATATTACATTGTCAGTCTAAAATTATTTTGAAGCCCAAATTCAAAAATGGCTTTGACATTTGGCGATTTCGGTTGAAAATTGAAGGCGAAAATATTTGCACTTTTTTTCGACACATTTTCAACTGTAACTACCTGGTATAAAAATATTTATTTCTTTTTAAAGTTCACCCAATTCGCCCGTGTAACTAATTTGCACACAGCTATACATGTATGTTTCTATTTTCACCTCCATCTCAGTTCGATCTTGGCTTCCACATTATAATGTGTGATATTTTCGGCTAAGCCCGTAGAGCTTCATGGCTTTTTTTTTTTACGGTCTCATAAGACAGCCACTTCCGGGATCTCGAAATTCCCCGTTCGCGCATGCGCTATGCTTTTGCTCCACCGTTATTAACGTTTGCGAGATGCGGGCTGCAGCGCGGAAAAAACGCGTAGAGGGGCGCAAGGAGGACGCGGCGCATGCGGGCCGCAGGAGCGAAAATCGCAACGCTGGCTTTAATGAAAAAATACAATTAACCTTTGACAATTCGTTTAAAAGTAGCATTAAAGTCCAACTGTTTGGAGAGTTCCTAGTTATGTATGATGCGTTGCTCTGCTTCCCTTTCTCTGTTGATCGCTCTGCAAATGTACAAACCGGATATCTTGATGTTCCCTGTCCCTTATTGTGGTTTGTGGCGAAGTGTCGTGCGATGGGAAGACCCCGGGTTTGGATGCGAATGGAACGGAGATGTTCCGGGAAACGGTCAGCCATCCGCCGTTTGGTCTCACCTTATATAAATAACATTATACTTGGTGCAACGAATGGCGTAAATCAGATTGGAGGCGGTACAGGTGAAAGCCTCTGTGACCGTTACATTTATCGAGGTCCGTAAATAATTGTCGGCTGAGTCAACATGGGTACAAGTATTTGCATTGGGTCTGTTGCAAGGGTGGTAAACTGTTTTTTGGTTGTTTTCAAGGATGGTGGCGCTGACTAGGTCATCTCGTAGGTTTCTGTCATGGCGATAAGCACAGAGAGGCGGGGTCGGGAAGATACTGAGTGTAGTCTCGTCAGCTTGAAAGCTTATGCTAGCTTGCGTCTGTGACTTTGGCGATCTGCGAGTTGAGAGGGTGGTAAGTGAGAGCCAGAGGAACACGACCCGATGATTGGATGTGTTGGGTTTCAAGTGCTTCAGCCTTGGTTCAGGGGGGCAGTTTTACGAAAAGCAGCTTCAGTGACTGATGTAGGGTAACCGCGTTGGCTGAAGAAGGAACTCATTATGGATGGCTTTATTCTGGAAGTCCTCATCGTTATCCGCAGAGAAGTCGGAGGACGTAGGAGTTGGAGAGTAGGGAATGGTTGTTGCAAGAGGGGGGTGTGATGAATTGTACTGCAGATGGTTGGGAATCAGTGTCCTGTAGTAGGACGTGCTAGACAGATGATCACCTTCAATGGAGAGAAGAATGTCCAAGAAATGGTAGGGTCGGGTGGTAATTCGGAAGTGAATTTGATGATGGTGAAGGTCAATTGGCGTAAGCAATAATCTCTGTATGTTTCCAAGGGCAAGACAGCGGCGCCAACGCAGTTCATCAATGTAACGGCGAAAAAGATCTGGTTTTTACGCGACATAGTGTCGAAGATTCCTTTGTTCCAAAAGCCAACGAAAAAAAAGGACACGCAAAGCTACAAACCAGGCTCGAACCGATAGCGACGCCGCTGACCTGGTTATAGAACCGTTGTTAAAAAACCCCAAAAAGATGATGTGGGTTAACGAGGCCATCTTTGATGGGTATGGAGTATACAAAGATTTAACTCCATCGTGAAAATGTAACGGGGCTCACCGGTGATGAAATGGTACCCTGGAAGATCTGAGAGCGTATGTAGAGCCTTGATGTAGGTAGGCAGAGTCTTGACTATAGGTGACAAAATGACTGTCAAGGTATCTGGTGATGGTTTCCGTAGGACAAGAGCATGTGGAGACGATTGGGACGACCCGGCCCCCCCCCCACCCCCCCCCCGGGTTGTTTGGCTTGTGAATCTTGGGAAGCATATAGAAGCGAGCAAACGTAGGATTGTTGATGAGGAGGTAGAAAGCAGAAGGAGGAAGATCTTTGTTTTAGATCAGCTTCTTAACGGTGTTGGCGATGTGGCTGGTTGTTCTTTGGTGGATCAGAGGGAAGGCGCTGGTAGGCTGTTGGTGTTCCGAGAGTTGGCGGTATGCTCTTTAGGATAGATCTTTCTCCATACAACGTAGAACCCCCTATCTGCGGCTTGATGGACGATAATCGCGATTCTTGCGAAGATCTTACAGAGCTTGTCTTTCAGATTCAGTAAGGTTATGGGGTTGGTACTTCTTGCAGTAATTGATGTTGCGAGAATGTCGGCATTTGTCATAAATAGATCTAAACGCACCAAATCTTCCAGGTGAAGGATTCCAGTTGTGTTTTCTTGTGGGAGAACGCAAACCAGTCGTGCTGTGATTTGCAATGTCATCCTTGTCGGAGTCAGTTCCTGTTGGTGGTAGTGAGCATTCAAACGCATGCGTCGGAAGAACTGTTCAGTGTACAAGCGCGTTGGAATTCGTCAAACTATGGGGCGATGGGGTATGAATTGTCAAACCCTTTGAAAGAACGGATGATTGTTCATCGCTAAGTTCTAGATCGGAGGGATGGTAACTACTAACTGACGTTTGATCTCAGCGGAGGTACCCTTGTGGTGGATTACTCGTTGCGCAGACGTTGAAACTTGGATGCTTGTTGGTGCATAGACAATCGAAGTAGTACTAATTCAAGGCATGGATCTTACGGCGGTAATAAAAGTCAGTCCAGCGCAGGATGATTGCAAGATGAGCGATGAGATCTATATATATATATCATAGTATAAATATATTATATATATATATAGATATATATCATATTATATATATATAATGGTTTTACTATGGATGTCTCCTCCTCTCTACACATCAATTCCACATGATGCCGGATTACAGACGCTGAGCATTTCTTGCGGAACTACGGACCACAAGTCTCCACCTACTAGGACTTCCTACGTCTTGCTGACTGGTACTCACCGCTCAATCATCCCCACATTTGAGGATAAGCATTTCTTCAGATTTGGGCGTTGCCATGGGAACGAAATTCGGCCCAGCCTTTGCTGCCTCTTCATGGGGTTTGTAGAAACCAGAATTTGCATTCCTACCAAAGGACTGTTCCAGATCTCTTCTGCGATAATCGATGATTACTTTGGGGGCTACATCCTTGCACGCGTGCTGAGTTGGAATTATTTCATTATCACTGTAACAGTTTCCACCCTGGCCTCTCAAGTTTCACCTGGCGACATCTCGGAAAGACAAAATCACATCGTGGATCTGGCTGTGTCAATTAACCATGATCAACACTCTTTGACCACGTCCATCCACTACAAGAACCACGGACGCTCATAACTACTGTACTACAATTCATCGAGCCAGCCACCTAAATGTAGGGAATCGATTCCGTATTCAAGCTCTACGGTGCGCGCCTTTGCAGCTCCGATTGGATGCACTTCAAGAAACAAGCCGATCAGATGACTGAGTTCTTTTCAAATGGAATACCCTGCCGATACATTCAGAACGCCGTCAGCGAGTATCAGCCATGATAGCGATGAAGCACTCAATCAGCGGACAAACAAGATCATGATAGATACTCTCGTCATCTCGTCATCCATCTAACCTTCCCATCCGGAACATTCTCCTAAAACACTATGAGACACTCAGCTAGGACGCAACCACTAAAGACAATCTTGATAAACCACCGAGTTGTCGCTTTCAGAAGAGAACGGAACTTTGCCAACTACCTAGTCCCGTGCAGCATGTCCTGATCCCCGAGATCTTGGCTAAAGGCACCAAACCCTGCAATCGCCGTCTGTGCGGAACCTTGCAAGTATGTGGCCCGGGATGTCACCCAAGTCAACGGACCAAAAAGTGACCATCCATATCAACCAAAACATTTTCTGCACGTCAAGCAACATCATTTACGCCATCGTCTGCCAGAAATGTCGCATGGTATATTATAGGGAGACAAAGAACCTCCTTTCAATCAGAGTATATATTGTGGGATACAAAGAACCTCCTTTCATCAGATTTTCAGCTCATGGTTAGATCTATCAAGAAGAAGCAAAATATGCCTGGTTGCAAACCACTTCAATTCAGAACAGCATACCCTGGATACCTTTCAGTCACCGTGGTCATGTCGACTGAAGGCAACACCGACCATCAGCGGCACAATTGCGACCGCGGGTCCATCAACCATGGGAACCTTGCCCCTAGAGCATTCAATATCTGTTCAATGCTATACATATACTTTTTTCGTCTAATGTTTATGCTTATATGCGTGGTGCCTTTGCGCATTTGCGCTTTCGCGCCCGCAAATTCGTGCTAAAACCCCTCGCCGCCATCTTCACGCACGCCGCGCTTGCGCGATGTTTTTGCCACGCGCTCGTTTTGTTTTCCCTCTTCTTTCAACGCACTTAAACATACCACCCTCTGTTAACCTGATTAGGGGCTTTGCCTCGAAATATCGTTTTGTATTTTTCAAGTAATTATGCCTGTTCACAAAAACTTTTACTTGGACTTTTTGACTCTCTATTATATAATATATATATATAAATCAATCGCTTCATTCATCACAATCTGATCTATCTCACACAATCCGTGTTTGAGAAAATCGCAATTTAAACTCTTCCCTTCGTAATACGTGCCCGCCTACCAATTGCGTCATTTACTACCAGGCAAAAGGAACTATCATCAAGATACACTTCAGAGTTTTTTTATCCAGTAAAAATGAATGCTGGTTATCTAGCCAACACTGTTATTATGACTGTAAACTTATAGATCAGTATGTGACAAATATTTTTTTTTTCCAAACGATTCTGAGATAGAACACAAGATATACATATGTGACGTATTCATCACCTTTATGATAAAAAGGCGCAATTGTCGTATGAGTGTATCACATAGTGACCTATGTCAGATAGCGCTGTATGTGACGCAGATTGTGATAGAGATCGGTTATGTGATGAGGATATATGTATCTTATCGAATTTGATTTCTAGAATAGCACAGCAGATAGCTCGGTATGTACCGTATTCATCGCCGTGTTAAAGTACGGTAGCAAGAGTCCCCATCTGAAACTCTGTAAATTATGAGGTTCAAAGTCATATTAACAATACCGACTTTTCTGCAAAAATGTCAAAATATGAGATAGACAATACATACTACATACATAAATACATACATACATACATACATACAATACATACCTACATACATTCATACATACATGCATACATCACTACATACACACATACATACACACTTCCCCTACACACATACATACATACATACACATACATACATACATACATACATTACCTACATACCACACATACATACATGCATACATACATACAACAATACTACACACATACATACACACTTACCTACAAACATAACAATAATACAACCATACTACATACATACTACATACATACAACATACATGTAAAAAAGAAGACTCCACACTATTTGGATACTGTTTTTGTATATTTTCCCCTAACGTATGACTCCTTTCAAAACATCGGTATAACATCGGTGTTAAATCGAATAACCAATAAGGAGCAGATAAATAGCAAGCGTTGACGAGCTGAAACAGGTCGAATTTGTGTGGAAAGCTACGAACCCTGACACCAACTCGGTTGCGTTTTCGCAGGTGTCCTTCATCAACGCATGAAGTGATATTGGAACTCCCTCGCGGATGCTTAAGTTAGTTTATGGAGATCGAAAACGGAGAGCTTTCACTTCGTTTACATGCTAAACATCTTGTTTACGCGTGCATTCAACATAAAACGACTTGGCGCAAATCCTGGACAAGATACCGCGTGTCATCACCCACCGTTATATCCTGGTGACAAGCGGAAAGTGTAGAGGTCGGTGATATCCTATGGGTGAGAAAATCTACCGGTCACCTCTCTCCGAAACCGGTAATATGGATCGACGAGATATGGACCAGCGTTCGACATCCAATGGACGTGTTAGTCATTATATCGTCGTGGATGATGTTGTTTGGCTATCTGTCCACATCTAGATGAATGGTTTTATAAGTAGGGACAGCTCCATTACGATATCTGTATAACATTCTTCCGGCCATCACTGATTCATGGGTTGGGTTAATAAGATGGTCCAAATCTTGACAGTGGTGAAAATTTTTTTTGTCTAAATATTTTTATTTTTCGTCTTACCAAGACAGTTATCACCCCCGTGAAGCTTCCTCCGGTGGGCAAAAAGGCTATTTTTTTTCGGTCAAAAAAGCTTCTATTTGTTTTCATATCCTTTAAAGGTAGCATTATTAACCAGAATATAAAATATGATTAATACCTTTTGGTGCAACGTTGGATTTTCGCCTATTTGAAACTTTGTGTTGTAAAAAGTTGGACCATTATTCAACTCGCGAACTTATAACGACATTTTCTTTTGAAGACGTCCTATGTATTTAGATACTCATTTTGGTCATAATGAAAGTCCTAAAGCATAGGGTGCTTTGTAAGGAATTCACGAGGGGTGGTAAACCCATGCACCCCCAACGTGTTAAAAAAACATTAGTAAAATATCAGTAATAACAAGGTTTTGGTACGACGAAGGTTAATTTTGACCAGATAGTAATGACTATACAACCTAACAAACACATAATATCATTTTTACTGTAATTTGCGTTAGAAATACCTGATATATACTATGATTTTTTTTGGAGAGCCACATTATTTTTTAAATCAAGCTCTGTCGCTTCTTTTTAATATACTTGTTGTTAATTGGAATAACGTTTAATATGACGTGAGTAATAATAATATCATAGCAAAACGAAAATTTATCTAGCGCCTTTCTGCTATTGGGCCTCCTACCTCGATTTCACAAATGGTCGCGGTCACTGTGGCAAACCATACACCATTTAGCATCATTGCAAGGGAGTGCAGGAGATCGGGATCAGCGCTTCCCTTATCAGCCAACATACATCGAGATAACCATCGCAGCCGGACCAGCTTCAAATATCGCATGGGTAAATCAGGAAAAACCAAGCAGTTACTTTCTGTCCAGGGAAATTACACAAGCTGAATCTCCAGGACGCGAACGCACGCTTACGCATGGATGAGCATTACACTGGAGTCGAGCGCTTACATGATTGAGCATCTTGTCCGCTTGTGTAAAGTATAAGAGTTGTTTGTAAATCACAATAGCATAATCTGTAAGTTTAAGATGTAATGACAGGCCTGGCAGTAATGAAAACGTCATTATCTTCCTTAATGATGAAATTCCGCAAAATCGCGGAACGGGGGGGGGGAGGGTGGGTGTTGAGGGTATTCAACACAAATGGCCATACGGGACCCACGTCGGTTCCCTAACTTTAAGCAGTCTGTATCTCAATTATCCCCTTTATGGCAAGTGTTTTTTGTTCTTGCTGCAAAAATTATCACTTTTTCGCAATCAGGAAGCCAAACAGTTTTCAACAATGGTTTCAAATTAGTCAAATTCCCTCCATCTGAAGCCACAATTCTTTGGGAAAAATGACAAACGTCGTTATAATTGCCCAAAAATATGCACTACTGGTATAGGTATGGCTCCTTTTTTGGCAAAAAATGGTATTAATTATGAGTCATACTTCAGACTCTAGGAGACACTCCATCCCCCCACACCTAACCCTCAACCCCGGCTCCAAACAGTTGAATTTCTTGATGGAGTTTGCACCAAATGGACCCAGTGCGCAAAAGACTTTACCCATTTTCGTGTTGTGGTTGCATTTGTGGCTTTTATTGTTACCAGGTATAAACTTAGTGTATCAAAGTGAAACACACAGTTTACCGATATTAATTAATTGCAGACTCTTGATTTAAAAAAAATGATTTTAATTGCCCGGGATAAATTAGTAATCAAGCAAAACAACCAAAATCATTTGATAAAGATAGCTTCCTGCAAACAAACAAACACCTTTGTCTTTCGCTCGGCAAAACATTGTTTTCACGATTAATCGTGTGTCCACTCAACAAAGGCACGTTATTGTAGAAGGGTTGTATTTGAAATAAGATACATTCTTAAAAATGCCTCGTCTTTTTTGACTAGTCAATTTGGAGTAAAAATGTTATTAATTTATGAGATCTTGTCAAAGTGTTTATATTGTGGTCACGTTCGATGATGGAAATTAAACCCAAGAGCAAATATATTAAAAGGCACCATCAAATATAAAACGAAAAGGAAGGCATTTAATGTTTTTTATGTCGCAATAAACCCTAAATTGAAAACATATATTTTTTGAAAGGTTAGACGTTATTTTTGCTTGGGATATGATTTGCTTTGGTTGTTTACAAGAATTAACAGGCGTCTTTCGAAGGGGTTTCAATTTGCGGAGAGACCCAACAAATCTGTTTGGCCACCTTTAGGCATACAATGCGGAGAGACTGACACCGGCGATACCATAACTCATGATAATTCACACCAATCAGCATTTTCAGTGGTATGGATTTCTTTGATAAAACACATTTCAGTTTTTGAATTAAAAACGGACTATTATGT
>JAMKCH010019742.1:0-22665 GCA_023653785.1 Ophioderma brevispina
CTCTTCTAGGTTGTTGTATGGTTCTCTTCTAATAAACAACAACACGCCGAATGTTATACACTTTATCTTAAAGCCAGAACTTACTGAAGATAACTTCCACCATTACGTAGCTGTTTTCGCATCTTTTAAAATTTCTTAATAACAATAATAATAATAATAATTTATACAGCGCTTTTAACAAAGTAGGCAAGTCGCTTGAATAGGAAAGGAAAATTAAAGGCTAGGATAAAGGTGAGACTTTAAATTGCTTTTAAAAACCGAGAGATTCTCAAGGTCACGAATGGCAGAGGGCAACCCGTTCCAAAGGCGAGGGCCAGCGATTGACAAGACACGATCACCAGATTGTTTATTTGAACGAGGAACAAGACATTTGATGGATAAGCTAGAACGGAGAGCATAGGTGGACTGGTAAATTTGGAAATCTGAAGACAGATACTGAGGACAATTGATATGAAAAGCTTTGGAGGCCATGAGAGGAACTTTGAATTTGATCCTCTGAGCAATCGGAAGCCAGTGGAGAGAATGAAGTAATCGATGGTAATGGAGAGGCATGTGTGCGACTTGGTTGCCTAAAATAAGACGAGCACACTTATCTTGTAAAACTTGCAGGTGAATTAGTTGCTTTTTTTTATCAATGCCATTCAAAAGAGAGTTGCAATTCAAAAGAGAGTTGCAATAGTCCAATTTAGACAAAATCAAGGTGCGGATAATGTTATCGTCGCTCGCATCACATACTGTCGTATTTCACATTTTTGAGGTTTTTGTGAAATTCCGCCTACTTACTTAGTTCATCGAGTTCTTGCCATCCACAAAGTTTCAAAATGTGAGTATTCCTAATTATTTAGTTTATAATTACAGAGATTTGTCATTTTCCTCAACATCATCATATCCGATGTAACGTTGTATTTTGCCGATGCCAAAATAAACGATATCACATACAGACCTATTTTGACGTTTTTCCATCATTATTTCGTAAACAAGCTTTTCACATAGTGATCTATTTTACGTACATTGAAAAACAACAGTGTAATATGCGTCGTATTTTGCAATATACATTATTTGTGATTTCACATACAGACTTATAACTTTGTAGCCTTATTAAGCTAATATAATTGCAGTTTTGGAGTTATGGCTTATATTGGACGTTAAAATGTTTTCTTCAAAACAGTAGAGTCTATAATGTTTCTTGTATGCTTCGTTTTACCGTATGGACATGAAATGTCGCGGTAGATTTTGAATTGCGATTTTCTCGGAAAACGTGTTTTGTAAAATACGACAGTATGTGATGTGGGTGACGTTATGGCAAGTATCAGCATCAAGACATTTGCGGATATGATTGAGGTTATATAATTGAAAGTGAACAGAACGAGACAAAGAAGTGATATGACTACACATGCATGTCATGGAGCTATCAAAAATGACACCAAGGTTCCGGATAGAAGGGGAGCTATGGATGACTTGGTCACCTAAGTGTAGAGCATAATGTTTTAAGAACTCATAATGGTTGTAAGATTAACCCAAAAAAACTTCCAGTCTGTTACTCAGCTTTCCATGCCTGGAGAAATCGTAAACACACTGGGACAATTTAAACAAATAAAACAAATGTATCAGTTAATCCCCTTTAAAAGAATTCATACATATCTGTTCAAATGTGTATAACTTATGTTTAACTAATCCTTTTCATTCACCGTTTCACTCACTTGAAAGTGCTCAAATCTCGATTTTTGTGTTCCTCAGTAACTTGCCGTTAATCTCTCGATTGAAACAAGCAAATGAGATGAAAAAAAAAATACGGGAAAGCCTATTCTTTTTCTTTATGTAATTACAAACGACTTACCTTTGTGTTGATTAGCATAATTGAAGCCAACCAAAATAGGTTTTCGATTGTACCTTTTTTTGGACAGCTGTATATAGTAGTTCAGTTACAAATTTCGAGTTATAACTCGAAAATGTCAAAATTTCGAGTTTCGATTTTAATCAGCTTATTGAGCTTCAAAACAATTTTTTTTTTCTTCCAAATGTTGGTAATTAAATTTTTGACGTTGTCTAACTGCTGGGAAGAACGGGTACTTGGTTTCCACTCGCGTCGACTTTTCAATTGATTTCCATTTCGGTAAATTAAATGCAATTATTTTAGCCCCTTATCAAATGATTTAAAAACATCTTCATTGATCTAACCCTGTAGTAATACTCTTAATCAGAGTACAGTTAATACAGTAATATTCATACTCCGTATCAACTATTTAAAGTCTCTTTGATCTAAACTGTATTTCTATTTTTATCTACACTGCTGAGAACAGGTATTTGTTCTTCTGAATCGCGCGGTATAATTGATTTCAATTTTGGGTTAAATGTTCGTTTATCAATAATTCGACCTTTTCATTGATCTAAAGCTGCATGTAAATTCGCTTTTGTCAAGAGTGTTCAATTCAAACAACCAGGCATGGATTTAATAATCGACCAAAGACACCTCTTTCCGTGGAGTTAACTCTTAACTCGAAATTGGACCTTTTCGAGTTATAACTCGAAAATGTCAAATTTCGAGTTAGGATTTTTATTCAATGGAACGAGGTGTCCTATCGACGAAAATTAATGCCTAGTAGTTTGGAATTGAAACACATCTTGATGAAAAGCGAATTTACCCTTCACTTTAGATAAATCAAGAGGTCTAATATTTAAACGACATAATAAACTGTATTTTATTACCCTAAATTGATCCAATTGAAAATATACCGCGCGATTTAGAACAAATACCGGTTATCAGCAATGTAGACAACGTAGGAACATATTTTTGAAGAAAAATAATTTCCAAGTCAATAAACATGGTAAATCCTAACTCGAAATTTGGACATTTTCGAGTTATAAGCTCGAAAATGTAAAAATTGTCGAGTTAGAGGATTTAAGTCCCTTGAAGAGGTGTTTGGTCGATTAAATCCATGCCTGGTTGTTTGAATTGAACACTCTTGACAAAGCTAATTTACATGCAAGCTATGATCAATAAAAATGTCTAATTTTTTTGATAATGAACATGTATAACTGTAGTAAATTTACCCTAAATGGATCAAATTTGAAAATATACCGTGCTATTAGAAACAAATACTTGTTCTCAGCAGTGTAGATAGTAGGAAAAATTATGTGAGAAAAAAAATAATGTTATAGTCGTAATACCTATGATAAAATCCTAACTCGAACATTTGACATTTTCGAGTTTATAACTCGAAAATGTCCGAAATTCGAGTTAGGATTTTAAGTCCCTGGAGAATGTGTTTTAGCGACTCGACGAAATCTATGTTTGGTAGTTTGAAGTTAACTCTCGTGATTCCAGCGTATTTACTTACAGTTAGATCAATAGGTTAGGTATTTTCCTACAGTTTGAGATCAATGAAGCGGAAGAAGAACCAGTTGCCAACCCAATGTGTTAGGTTTAAATATTTGATAAGAGCAGAAAAACTGCATTAATTTACCGAAATGCATCAATTGAAATGTTCCACGGTAAATTGGAAACATTACCAATTGGAAAATATATCGGCGCGATTTAGAAACAAAATATCGGTTTCTCAACAATATACAACATGAACATATTATTTGAAAACAACTAAATGTAAAGGTCAAGAACTCGAAACTCAAATAATCTAACTCGAAACTGACTCGAAATTGTAACTCCCCGAAACGCGAAATTTGCAACTCGACAAATTCGAAATTTAACTCAAACTCGAATTCCTAACTCGAACTCGAAATTTTTAACTGAAACTCGAAATTTTTTTAACTCGAAACTCGAAATTCGTAACTCGACACTCGAAAATTTGTAACTCGAAACTTGGAGACAAATTATTTAAGGAACATATATAAACTCAATAAACATGAGAATACCAAACCGAAATTTTGACATTTCGAGTATAACCTCGAAATGTCAAAATTTCAGTTAGATTTTACAATTTTTTAATTATATATTTTTTGATAGAATTTTTTTTTCTTTAAAATGTTGTAATTAGACTGTTTTGACGTTGTCACGTGTCAAGACTGCAATGAAACCGGTACTCTTTTCCAATCTACATTTTTCAATTGATCCACTTCGGTAAATTAATAGTTATTCATGCTCCTTATCAAATATTTAAAACGCTCTGTCATTGATTCTTAAATGTAGGTAAATACGGTGTTATTCAGTATTAACTTCCAACTACCAGACAGATTTCGTCGATAAAACACAATCTTTCCAGGGACTCAAATCCTAACTAGAATTTGGACCATTTTCGAGTTTCTAACGCGAAAATGTCAAATTTCGAGTTGGTTTTTATCATGTTTATTGAGCTTTAGGACATTATTTTCCCTTTCAAATAATATGTTCCTCCTACTTTTAATCAATACTTAGAACCTGTTCATTTATCTACCACTGTCGGTAAATACGCTTTTTAATCACGATTGTTACCTTTTCACGAGGTTTTTTTTCAATTGATCCATGTTAGGTAATTAATACCGTTATACAGTTCATTATCAACAGATTCGACCTTTTTATTTATTAGTACTGTATTTAAATTCGCTTTTTTTTCAAGAGTGTTCAATTCCAACACCAGGCATGGATTTAAAAATCGAACCAAACAACTCTTTCCATGGACTTTAAATCCTAACGTCGAAAATTTTTGGACATTTCGAGTTATAACTCGAAAATGTCAAAATTTGATTTTAGGATTTTATCATTTTATTGAAGCTGCAAAACTAGCTTTCTTTCAAATGTGTTCCTTCGATGTTTTGACGTTTTTCCCCATTCTAGACTGCTGAGAACCGGTGTAGACGTAATAGTGGTCCGGCGTACTCATGTCCGGGGACAATGGTGAAAAATAGGGAATCGATTGAGTTGACTATTCAGGTAACATTAGTTTCACGTTTAATTCCGTTATCGTCTTGGAGCCCCGACTTGTGCTTCCCCCCCGGACTATATCTCCTTTTTCACACGACACCCTACTTTGTTTCCATTTTCCATTCGCGTGCTACACTTTCAATTGATCTATTCGGTACCTTAATGTAGATATTCATGCTCTTTTTCAAATATTAAACCCTCTTCTTGATCTAAAACGTAGGTAAATACGCTTAATCAAGAGTGTTCACACAAACTAAGCAGGCATGATTTTGGCGATCAAAAACGTACTCTTTCCATGGACGTTAAAATCCTACTCCGAAATTTTGACATAAAAAAATTTTTTGAAAAAAAATGTCAAAATTCCGAGTTGGGATATTCTCATTGTTTATTGCCTTTTTATATATTTTTCCTCAATAATTATGTTTCCAACGTTGTCTACACTGCTGAGAACGGTAATAAATGTTTATGAATCGCGCTGTAAATTTTCAGTCTCATCGTGAAATATATCCTCCTGCACTATTAAACCTGTCTGCAAGGTCGTCCAACTGCGAAAGGTGTCTCGAAATCATCTGTTTTTTTTTTTACAAATATCGAATAAGACTTTAAAGGACTATTTGGATGAAACAGGCATTTCCTGACTTAACTTGTTGAAATAAACTTTTTAATATCATATTTTTGAACCCAACTCCTGCTACTTGGAACACAAGTTTATTTTGTATTAACTACAATTACATAGTTTACCCCTGTAGAACGAAATGAAATTTAGAAATATTGACATTTCGAGCATTCATAAAACCAAACTCATGCTAAAAAGTTCGACCCACTTTATAAGCAACCTAAATCACGTTAAAGTTCAGTGAGAATGTAAGGACACCCCTATTACTGATAATGCGCAGTTCCTTATACAAGGCCTACTGCGGCCGATCGGTTGCCCGCTGCTAGTTAGTGTTTGCTTGGTCTGTGTACTTATTGGGTCAAACTGGTATCCCTTTAAACTCTCTTCAACCAAATTACTTGTGGCAGCCTATAATTTTTCTCCAACTGTTTATTATTACCTTTTCGGTTAGAGAGTGTGGGTAAAAAACTTGACCCTGATATAAACTTCTTTTGTGAACAAAGAATGTATCGTTGTTTCCCACCATGAAGAAATTGCATGTCTAAGCTAAGACTTGATTTTATGTCGGCAATACATATTCAAGATACGTTTGCAAGAAAATGGCTCGCAATCATAGTCACATGGCAGTGCCTGTCTAAAACAAATACATTTCTTACATGTCCCAATGATCCTACATAAAATGTGCTTTTTACCCTAGTGTTAACTTAACTTCTTTTTTCAAATTAATTACAATATTATCCACCATCAGAATTGGTCCCGCTAGAATTCATTTCATTCCACCCATAGTCAAAAGCATAGACGTAAGTATGGTCAAACGTAGTGTGTTAAGCTGCTGACTGAGTATGTGGAGTTTAAGCTCCCCGCTCTGTGCAATTTCTGTTTCAGAAATGGTTATTTTGAATAGTAAAAAGAGACACTCCACGTTTGTAATGTTCGATTTAAAGTCCCTGCAAAGATGTTTTTTAATCGAGAAACCTGCCTGGGATTTGAAGTGAACACTCTTGATTATTAACACGGATTTACCTACAGCTTTAGATAAATGAAGAAGTTTGAATATTTGATAAAACATGAATAACTGTAGTTAATTTACCGAAATGGATCAATAGAAAATGTACACGCGAATTGAAACAAGTACCGGTTCTCAGCAGTTTTGACAACGTCCAAAATAGTCTAATTACAACAACATTTGGAAAGAAATATAATAACGTATTGAAGCTCAAAAACATGACAACTCCTAACTCTGAAATTTGACATTTTCGAGTTATACGCTCGAAAATGTCAAATTTCGAGTTAGGATTTTAAGTCCCTGGAAAGATGTGTTTTATCGACGAATCTGTCTGGTAGTTTTAATTTAATACTCTGATTAACAACGTATTTAACCTACAGTTGTATATCATGATAAGTTTTAAAATTTGATAGGAGCATGAATAAGACTGTATTAATTTACCGAAATAATCCAATGAAAATGTAGCAACGCCGATTGGAACAAGACCCGGTTCTCATCAGTCTTGACAACGTCAAAACATCTAATTACACATTTAAAGAAAATAATAATGTCTGAAATCTTAATAAACATGATAAACCTTAACTCGAAATTTGGACATTTTCGATTTATAAAACTCGAAAATGTCAAAATTTCGAGTTAGGATTTTAAGTAATTGGAAAGAGGTGTCGTTTGTTCGACTAAATTCCTGCCTATATTTGAATTGAACACCACTCTGATAAAGCGAATTTTTACCTACCTTCAGCTTAGATCAATAAAGAGGTCAAATCATTGATAACGAACATTGAATACTTTATTTATTTAACCAAATGGATCAATGGAAAATACCAAACCGCGCTGATTTCAGAAGAAACAATACCATGGTTTTATCAGCATGTAGACCCCGTATTGAACATCTTATTTAAGAAAATAATGTTATCAAGCTTCATAAACATGGTAAAATCCTAACTCGAAATGTGGAACATTTGTCGAGTTTAACTCGAAATTTAAACATGATAACATCCTAACTCGAAAATTTTTGACATTTCGATGGTATAACTCGAAAATGGCCAATTTCATTTAGGATTTTAAGCCTGGAAAGAGGTGTTTTAATCGACGAAATCTATTTCTGGTATTTTGAAGTTAATACTCTGATTAACAGCGTATGTACCCATACAGGTTTAAGATGATGAAGAGTTTAAATATTTGTAAGGAGCTTGATAACTGTATTATTTACAGTAATGGATCAATTGAAAAATAAGGCCTCGATTGAAACAAGTACCCGCGGTTCATCATCGTCTTGCAACGTCAAAACATCTAATTACAACATTTGAAAGAAAAATATAATGTCCTGTATCTACTCAATAACAGATAAAATCCTACCGCAATTTGGACATTTTCGAGTTTAACTCGAAAATGGTCCCAAATTTCGAGTTAAGAGTTTCACAGCCACGGAAAGAGGTGTTTGGTCGATTAAATCCATGCCTGGTTGTTTGATTTGAACACTCTGACAAAAGTGCGAATTTCTCACAGATGCATCAGGCTTTAGATCAATAAAAAGGTCTAATTATTAGAGAACGAACATGTATTAATTATTTACCTACCCAAATTGAAATCCGAATACCGCGCGATTCAGAAACAAATAGCTGTTTCTCAGCAGTGTAGATAACGTAGGAAAATACAGTGTTTAGTATCACTGAAGACTTGAAATATTTGATAAGGATATGAATATAACTGATTTAACTTTACTCTGATTAACACGTAAATTTACCTACAGTTTAGAGTCAATGACGAGGTTTAAATATTTGAATCAGGGCATAACTAATTGTCATTAATTTACCGAAATGGAATCATTGAAATGTCGCCGCGAATTAGAAACAAGTAACCCTTTCTCAGCAGTCTAGACAACGTTCAAAACATTTAATTACACATTTGAAGAAAAAATGTTTGAAGCTCAATAAGCATGATAAAATCGAAACTCGAAATTTGGACATTTTTTCGTAGTTATAACTCGATTTGTAACTCGAAACTCGAATTGTAATCGAAATTTGTACTCCGAAATTCGAAATTTGTAACTCGAACTCGAATTTGTAACTCGAAAATCCTCCTGACTCGAAAATCCTGACTCGAAATCCTGACTCGAACTCGAAGAAAAGTACACACAGTAAGTAATTATAGTAGTCGTAGTAGTAGTAGTAGTAGTAGTAGTAGTAGTAGTATATAGTAGTAGTAGTAGTAAGTATTAGTTATGAGTAGTATAGAGTAGTAGTATCGTAGTAGTAGTAGTAGAATTATGTAGTAGTAGTACAGGGTTGTCAGAAAGAACGTTACAACCCTCACAGAAACGGCCATTGTTGTTACTTATCAATTCTTATTCTCGTTTTAGCCTTATATTATGACAATATTGTTACTTTTATGTAACATATGTGAAAACAAGAAACAAAACGATGAATAATAACCAAAAATGACTATTTCCTGAAAATGATGCAAACCTACTTTGTCCACGCAAAGTCTGCCAGCCAACCAACAATGAAATGCCTGCTGAACAACAGTGCCTTCCCAACCCACTGCATGGACCATCCAACCTAAAAAAGCCAGTTAGTCCAGCGTTTTGCATCCCTTGAGGATTTTGAAAATAGGGAAAGGGGGTAAATTAAAGGTGCCGAGAGATGTTAAATAACAGGTGTCCTAAAAATGAGAAAGTTTCTGATTTTTGCAGTTGTCGAAGCTTTCTATCAAAAATATCTCCCTTCTGAAAGGATTAAGCTGGGCCTTTTCTTAGGTACAAAAATTGAGAATTTCTAATTTCCTATGGAGCAAATAGCAATTCGCCTGTTTGATATTGAAATATAACAGATACAAATCGCCTTTTATTTTCATTTTAAGTTATTTCCGTAGCTAAATAAGTGGTAGGGAATCTATTGAGTGTCATATGTATATGAATTCACTACATATCACAGAAAATATGGATGACTTGAAATCTGTCGTTGCATCTTTGACAGGGAAAAATGTTGTAAATGTTTCACACGGGATTAAAGGTATATAGACATGTTCAGCTGGTTCTAATTATTAAAAAGTATAGTTTCCTATATCTGCAACCTTTTGTATTTGCACGACAGGCCAAACACTGTTGAAGGTCATCATGGGGATTAACTTGTTTATTGATCCGATTGGTTTCAAATTTGTTTCAAATTATTCGTATGGGAATGTTACACCAGAAAATATACATTTACTTTATGTTAATCAACTCAAAGATATCTAACAGAGGCCAGAGTGCTCATCCCCATAGAACCCGTGAGCCCCATATACCCCACTTTTCCCCCTCAATTATATCCCCAATTTCAAACAAATCACATAACATATATTTTACGTTACTATCTATATGCATGATTTTTTTGTACCCAAGGGCGACCTTGAACCATTTTAGTCCTACCGTTTTAAACGTATATGGCAAACTATACTTTTTATAGCACCTAACCCGGACTTTGGGCTACTTCTAGCCCAGATTCGATTCAGCGGTTCCATTGTTTTAGCGCAGTGAAGTTGAACCATTCCTGAAAGCAAGCGAGACACAGCAATTCTGACCGGAGCCTGCTCTAGATTTCTAGCCATAATGTCTCTCCTCGAGGCCGTTTTTCAATGAAACTGCAACCCGATATCAGCTGGTCTACCCACACAAGTTTGCCGACGGGAGGTCAGTCATTGTCAATCTTTATCGCTAAAATCCTTGGTGTGTGCGGCCCATGAAATTGCCTAGCATGGGTCCCGGTTAGGCCTAAGGGTTTTTCCTTAGATTCAGATGCAAAAGTTGCATCATCAAGATTTTGAACCAGCAGGTCAATGTTGCCTAGAAACCATCAAAGCATTTCGTGCAGGCTCTTGCAAGGTCATGTGCAAGGTCTATGGTTCTATCGCTGGACTATTACAGCTTCCAAGTGGACAAATGCAGTGCGACACATCCTTAGTGTGGAGAGTTCTTATTACAATAAAGGGAAAAACATCAAATCCGTACATAGTAAACATTATAGAACAATACAAAATACATATGCCTTGACCGAAGGTGATGAAGTGTCCCAAAAATTGTGCAAATCTAACAGTTAGATAGAGGGATTTACACTAGCTGCAGGCACACTTGTGTTCAAGAAGCAGAACCTGAGTTAGTTGGTCAGGGTCATTGACAACCGAATACAACTTTGTTTTTATTTGATATATTGTTTTCCAACGGTTTCTAGCCCATTTCTATGCTGATTCTGAATCGCGTTTGGTGCCAGACGAGAATCCTTGAAACATTTGTATAACGCCAAAAAAAAAAACATTGGTATGACAACCAAAACACACACAAAAAAATAAATGTTGTACATTCAAAGTTGGACTTTTCGAGCCGTCTGGGTTAAAAGAATGCATCCTCTGCAGTGTTAGCAATTTAATTGATGTATTCCTGTAAACATGAAATTCAATATGGCCTTGCCAGCCAATACAAAGAGATGTCTGAGTCGTGATATCACTTTAGGACTACGGTCAAGGTTATTAATTGTACTTCTATTTCTGAGTGTGTTGACAGTCAAGGAATATTATGGAATACCATTACATTACCTAAAAATATACGGTTGAAATGTTGACAACAATTCCTTCACAGTATGAGCATCCACCCAAGAACGGTCTTGATATTACCCTAATGGAAGATATGATTGACAATTTTGACCTTGTTCTGCAATGTTTGTGTATATCCCTGTGTAGTCAATAAGATCAGTTAATTCGGAACAGGTATTAAATGTGTATCTGCCCGTGAGGACATTTTTTCCATTTTGCAAGTCCTGCCCTGCCTAAACATCAATCTACTCAGTTGCTTGCTCAGGAGTTTGTCGAATTTTTTGATCAGAAGATCGTGGTCTTGTTTTGCTTTGGCCAGGCTCGTACGGGTACAAACTATTGCCTTGTTGCCAGAAAAGACATGCAGTAGTTCTTTCAACCACTTTGTTCAAATTTCTGAAGATGAACTTCGGGAAAGTCATACGAGCTCTAAAATGAAGTAATGTTCCTCGACCCTCTTCCGGCTTTGTTGATGACAGACACTCTAGAATGACGCCCTACATTAATTCTTACCATTGCCAACATGTCCCTCACTGGAGGGTACCTTCCTTCAAGCCTTTAAAGTCTGCTCTTGTCACCCCAATTCCAAAAAACCTAATCTAGACCCAAATGTGATGAAAAACTACATGCCCTATACAAACATTGGATTTTAGGGGGGTTAAGACAATAAGAAGCGTTGGCTATGAAGCAAATTTTTTGATATTTAAACAGAACAACTTTATTTGCCTTATATCAGTTGCTGATAGCAATATTTACCGATAGGGGAAAACTGCACTTACCCGTGTATACAAAAAAAAAAAATGACTGCTCATTCATTTAGACAAGGTTGGTGGTGAGGTATACTATCTCTTAGATTTGACAGCAGCCTGCGACACCATAGATCCTAAGGTTTTTATGGATCGTCTGATGTCCCCGCTGGATGTGTGAAGGGCTCTGCCCCCATTTGGTTTTCAATCATATCTGAAAAGCCAGAGAAAAGTGTTGTTATGGTGACATTATGCAGTTATCATGTCCGCTCGATTATGGTTTGCCCCAGGGGTCAGTAAGTGGTACAATACTTTTATTCATCTACAAGGCACCCCTGGAAGGATATGCATAAAGGCGCATGGTGTCTATTATAACATATGCGGGTGACACACAGTTGTATGATCAGTCTCAAGTGCGGCAGTCACAATTACAGTTGATTAAGGTCAGAATTGTATAAAAGATGGTTCATGTTGGCTGGAGAGTAATTCTGTCTTAAATGACAATTTAGACGGGTTAACATTTAACATCTCGTTTCTCCTAGTAATATCAAATAACTTCCATCACTGCTGGTAATTTCCATCGTTGAGGACAGCCTCGAGGGTTCGTGATCTGGGAGCTATCTTTGATAAGATCGTGTATGGATCAAACATGTTAATAGCATTTGCCTGGCGCTACCTTGCTTTAAGGAAGAGATTGGCCTGCTGCGCAAATTTCTTGATCAAATATCCACGCAGACTCGGATTCAGGCTTTGGTCATTCGGCCAGGCTTGACAACTGTAAAAGCCTTTCTTTATGGGACTCCCCACAGAAAGTAATTCAAAACTTCAAAGACATACACAACATGGTGCTAGGGTTAATCACTCTCACTAAGAAATATGACCATATGACCCCTGTTTGCGCGACCAGCTCCAGTGGTTACGATGACCTCAGGGTCATATTTAAAAATTCTTTTCTCCTTACATATAAGGCATTCCATGGCATTGCGCCATCTTATTTGTCCGAGCTGAGTGCTCCGTAGATTCCACCTCGCAGTCTTCGAGCAGGTCAGTTCAGACCTATGAAAGACAGTGACAAAAAACAGTCCGTTCCCGTACATAAGACCTATGGGATCGGGCTTTTGCTGTAGCTGCCCCAAGGCTATGGAACGCCCTTCCAGATCACATCCAACAAGCTTCCAGTGTCTCCAGTTAAGAGCATGCTAAAGACACATCTCTTCAAGATGAAATCAGAGAGTTTGTTTTTCACCTTCTTTGATCATTTTTTGCCCAACTTGGTTGATTGCTTTGACTGTTGTAGTCCTGCAGTGCTTTTCTTATAACCTTATCTTGTTTGTACCTTAGCGCATCGAGGCAATCTTATGTGTTTTGCGCTCTATAAATTTGGATTATATATTTTATTATTATCTTTTCAAATTGTTGGGACACATTTGATGATGGCAATTATGATCATGATGAGTTAGTCCTTGATGGATATGGACGGAAGTCGATAATGGCCGATGTTGCCATTTACAAATGGCGTGAGGAGTGATGAACGTACAGAGGTAATGAGATTGATGACAACGGTTATTACAAGTCGCGGATGCTGATATGGTATGAAAACACTTTCACGAAAATGTTATGCAGTGCAGTTGTAGCCTCTAATTTGGTGTATCTCCAGTGAAATCTCATCATTATGGAATGTGATAATACTTCACATCTCATTTCCTTGTTGGCATTATCTTACGCTGGGTAGATTACAAAGGTTGGTACCAGATAATCGATAAGGATGTCTATGCATTATTGGAGAACCATTACCACGGGCGTCGCATTGCATGCAGCATATGTATTTAGTATTGATGATTAAGAGACAAATGCACATCTGAATGATTAGCCCATATAAATGTAGAACACATATAAGTACTACACTGTGGGAAGTAGTTGTAATGCACTGCTTTAGCAAGTATCATTAATTGGTTTGTATCCTTAACCTCTTTGTACTTTGCATGCCTGTTCCCTTTTACGTTTTAGGTCATTTAGCACATTGATTCAGTTGAGTGATTTATCAATTTACTAGGACATTTTGCCAACGTGTGTAAATCAATCGCATACAGTCCTCTGAGCTTTGTAAACAGTTTACTGGTCTGTACAAGTTGAAAAGAAACATATATTTTACCCGTTTAGTTTTATATTTATTTTGGATTTGATTTTTTAACTTAGCTTCTCAAGGTAAACGAGATGAGTATTTACTCTTTTTCCTAGATTAGGACCGGGAAATATATTACATAGCCATAACGTACCTTTAACCGCACTTTAAATGCACTGAATGAAAAATCAGCTGAGCGAAACCTCAGAGCATTCGGTTGGGGGTGAATTTGTTTCTAGATCTAACAAGAAAAATTCACCTATGCACCTTTTTGCTGTGATCGTCAGTTTTTTGTTTTTTTTTTTTCTTAGGACGGTGGGATTTATTAAAATATCCCTTACCTCAAATGCTATCCGCTAGGAAGTGATGGACACTTTTGGACACACAGGGCTATAGATTAACGCTCTCAACCAAACCCTAGCTTTGTAGCTCAATTGAAAAGAGCGCGTGCTACTACTGGCAATAAATTTAAACATAAATAAATACAAACATTAAAAAGCACATGGCAAACAACAGCAATGGCATGCGGTCAAGAAACTACAAAAATCTAAAAAAAGTGAAGGCTGATTCGGGGGGGGGGGGGTTCTCAACACACATGGACCATACAGGGACGTGCCCCAGGACATCGGTCTCATTTCAGTCCTCTCGTGTACATCAAGGACCCTTTTTTAATGCCAATTTGGTAGTTTAGCAAGGTATTATTTCCAAATTTTCTCAAAATGTATGGGACATGGTCAAAATTTTGTCAATAGGAAAGCCCAAAATCTTCTAACATCGTTGGAAAATTAGTCAAAATTCCTCAATCTGAGGCCAAAATTGCAAATTTGCTTAAAACTGTCTAAAATTATTGAGGAAAAAAAATGCCAAATTTGGGTAAATTTGGCCCCAAAATTTTAATTCTGGGATAGTTATGGTCCTTTATGCCAAAATGTATACCTTATGGGTACTACTTCCAGCCTCTCGGAGGCACGTGCTACCCAAACCAAATTTGAGAACCCCCCCCCCCCCCACCCCCCCCCCCCCCACCCCCCCCCCGGGGTATGAATATCAGAAACAGTCTTGCCAACTATAACTGGATTGGTCACACTGAGAGACATGAGAGGGGGGGGGGGGAGGGAGGGCCGAAGCAATCAAGTACACATCAGTAACACCATTCTTTCTAACGACTCAGCAGCGTGTTTTGATCTATGGTATCAAACGCGGCGGATAAGTCCGGTTTGAAAGTTTATTGATGGTCCTCAGGGGATCAGATTTGATTTCCTGAGTAAATGTACTTTCGTGCTGATTTCAGTGCACGAAGTACAGGGATGAGAGAGCGGGTAATAATGCAATAATAACAGGTAATAGCACATCAATACAGTCATTAAAATAAGTAGGACTAGGCAGTAACAGGATTTTATGGGGCGTCTATTATAATCTTCTGCATATCATCTTCGGAAACTGGGGCTTTAATTTGCCAGTAAAAAAATGACAAAAATGTCCCGGCCTGGTCGTAACATCATCATTATAGGAGGGACAGTACGGAAGAGGAAAGAAACCCACACGAATCATAGCACTATGCGATAAAACTGACATGAATAGCATTCAGTAATAGTAGTCCGTATTAGCATGTCTAGACTAGACGAGATTCTCAAAGAGCTGCTTAATTAAGGAAGTAGAGACATTTTTTTAGTAGAAGCGTTTCAAACAGCTTTCTAAATTGATTTTTTTTGTGCTGATAACGAAATGCCTGTTGCCTTGCTGAATTTTGAATGCAAAGGGGTCAAAATGTAAAGAAAAAATCAAAATGGCCGCCAAATGAAACATATTTCATATTTATTTTTTTAATTCATGTTTCATGCAAAATATAACTTGTAGACTAGAATGTCTGGACCTTATTTGGAAAGGCCCAACAGCATTTATGTACTCCGTAGGAAGGGAAGGGAAACGTGTCAGACAATTAAATGTTATAGTTATCCTTTCCCATTATTAATGAATGGTCCCGAACGATCATGTAGTGTTCAGTCAGCTTGTTCTTACAACACACTTTCCAAAAAAAAAAATGAGATTGGCATGCCTCATTTTCAGTATACTAAGACTGTCAGATATATTATGGTGTTACCTTTCGGTTAAAAGAAATATTTGAGATCTTTTTTTTTAAAAAAATACTGACACCACCACTGCAAAACTAGTGATAGTTAATGCTAGTGGCTTGAAGATGCCGTAGACCTATAAGACCGCAATAAACTAAACTCAAATATTAGGGTGTCACATACGTGTGCATGATATAGGTTATTAATACGAATGAATGGCATGGAAACATATTTCTGTCGGTGAATATAGGCAGCCAAAATATTCAATCAAGTTTAGAAAAATGTTCCAAAATGATTGGGTTCAATTAATAAAAAAAAGCTGAACCAATAATATGAATGCACATTATTATGTACCAGGCACATGAACATTTGGAGGATAATAGTGCCATATGAAACAAATTGTAAAGCAATAGATGATCAGTTTTTGCAGAATACAACCAATTTAAAGAAATAAAAATGCACGAGAAAACCCTGTTAAATGTCTAGGAGTTTATTTCAGTAAAGAATAACAAGTATGGGAGGATCTCAATTAAAAAAAACAGACACAATCAGTATTGGAAAACATTTAAATGGTCGGAAAGCAAGAAACCTCATATTTCGACAAAAAAATCTTCAAATCTCACATTTCCTATAAGCTGGGAACTCACTTCTAAAGTATGTTGAACAAGGTCAATGCACAGATAATTTCTTCGGTGTTAAAACTGTGAGAAAGAGAAAGTGTAAAAAGAGAAACCAATACGGGGTACGTGGAATATGGTGGTTGGAATATGCCCAATTTAGAATATCAAATTTTGTACTCCTAATATATAGTGGATATCTGGCATATGCTATCGGAACAATGATGTATTATGGAGAAGAATCGTGGATTGGATCCCTTGGGAGCCTTGCATTTATTTCATGAACTAAATTGTAAATCTGAGATGTGTGGTAGACAAAAAATTATCATTGGTCAAATACTAGTTTTTATCAGTGCATTAAAAGCATGGTATTTTTTTGCAAAATAAGTGTAATATAATATTTCCAACAATGCTATTTTTTATAAGACGAGTAGTATTAGAGTTCTGTTCGTTAGAATGAATACAAGCTAACTGATATTTGAATGACATTGACCAGTGGAAACAGATTCCCAATTAGGCAATTTGTGGGTAATATATTAAATGTACACACACTGGCCAAAAGTACTGCAACATGTAGAAAACGAAATTCATAATCACCAAAAGATTTCAAATTATCCGTGAATTTTTTGACAAGGTTTTTTTTTTGTAACACGGTTTACCAAGGGGGGGGGGGGGGGAGAATTTTTATAGAGAAACCCCCCGATGCTTATGATTTTGATATCAGTGGATAGCTATGGTCCTCCCTCTTTCCATTGATACCAAAATAAAGTCCCAACATCCTAGTATGGCTCACAATGACGTCATCATTCGCGAGTGGGCAAAATTGGGCATTTTCCATAGAAAAATAGGCAGAAAATCATTTTGCTCTAAAAAACTTTAGGAATAAATCGGATTTTTCATGCGGTTTTCAGCTTAAGACGGCAATTGGCTATTTTACATAAACAAAGACTTGTAGAGCCATACTGTGTGATGATATTTCAAAAATCACCATAAAATATCCTTGGGGGGTGCAACCACCCCCCCCCCCCTTACCTCGACTTTGACGGCTACCTAACCCCGGTGGAAGGTGCTACTACCTTCACATTTTTTTTTTTTTTTTCCGCTAAAGACCGGAAGGGATGAAGAAACGATTACCTAGAACTTTTTAATACTGATTTTTTAGCGTTTTTAAAGCGCACGCGGAACAAATTCGGTAGGGGTGGTAACCACCCCCCCCGCCTTGGTAATACGAGGGTTAAACGTCAAAGTTGTGTTTTTCATACAGACGCTATTCCCCCCAGAACCCAAGAGGGTGAGTAAACGTTTGGTTTGATTGTCATTTCCCTAATATTACAGATTAAAGGAAGCAGCGAATGATAACTTGCACTCCAGAAGGATTACCACAACAGAAACCAAAATATGGCTTCAAAGCAGCCGCTTAAGAATTGTTACGAGTTCATTACGGTTACCCCTACTGTTATGAGATAAAATTATAGTGGCTGTGTGGACCGTAAAGTGGAGATAACATTTCACTGGAAACAGCGGTCTTTCGAAAATCGAGAAATTGGAGACACCTGAAATGGAATTCGAAGTCAATCACGTGGTTTTCGTAAATCATGTCTAATTCCAACACGTTTCCTCATTGCATTACAAACAGCACAATGTCAATGGTGTGATTTAAAAAGTTTATTTTCAAGTATACGTGACCTCTTTCTTATTCTTGCCATTAGATTTCCTGAGTCCAGCGGTGATGAACGTGCTTTCATCGTCTATTGGCATTATCATCATTTTCGGTCCATACAACCCCAGCTTTTTTGCCCTAAACATTTAGAGCAAACCCTGACAAACCTCAGGTTCATTTAGTCGACTTATTTTACAAGATCGTTTTTGAACGTGTTCCTGGCCGTATTTCTCTGGAAGACAATCGTGCAAGTCCTCATTAGCCCGCCCTCTTTAACCCCGCCATATTTAGGGATCATGACAATCAAACTAGTCGTTTTTCCTGATCTCGCACTAACTTGATTCTGGAAACAGAAAGCAGCGGTTTTTTGAAAATCACAACGTTGGCAATAATTACGTAATGTGTTAGCAGGAAATCCTGGGTACATTTTAAAACAATTGTTTGAAATAATTGCTGGGTTTTCTGCATGTTGCAAATACTTTTTGCCCAGTGTGTGTATGTATAAGTGTTTTAACTTACACAACGTTGATTAATGCAAGTCATGACAATTCCAACCTTTTGGAAAGAAAGAATCAGGATTCGAGACTGAGTTGCTCTGAAGAGTATTATAACAAAGTAATATTTTTGGCAAAGTTTGAGGAAAACGCTTGTTGTATATATTTCTTGGCTCAATTCGAAAGACTTGTTGTGAATCTTACAAAAAAAAAAAAAAAAAAAACCTTTTGCATTGGTACTGAGATGATAATTTAATTTGGAAATAAATGTGATACATCTTATGTCAAACAGAGTGATAGACTTCAAAACAAGATAGCTTACTTCCATGTATTATTTTATATAATCTCTTACCGTAAGAGAAATCTATATCAATGTTAAAAATGGTATAATCTAAAGTACATGTACAAGAGTTATAACATAATCTGTTCAGAAAGTTTCATTCGTACACTGTTAGAAAAGATAACGTTTTATAACGGTTAAAAAATACCGGAATCCTGCTGCCGGTATTATACCGTTAAATCCCAACAACCCTAAAAATGAATTTTCTGTTATGATTGTGAAGAGAAAGTTTTGATTGTTTTATGATTTGTTGTACCCGGAGAATACTGGCAGCTGGGGATTACGGTATTCTACAGTTATAAACCGTTATCTTTCTAACGTTGTACGAATGAAACTTTGAACAGATGACTGATATAAACTCTTTAAATGTACTTAGATTATGAGAATTTTGTCTGCGTGCTAAAAATATATATTTTTTCAAAATCAGTTTAAGGATTGTATATATTCCTTGAGGAACTACAGCAGTGTTCCTTGGACGTAAGTTTAGAAAAGATGGTTGGAACAAAAAAAAAACGTCTAATAAAAGTTTTTTAATAATGTTTGCATCATTTTGGCCTCTTGGTTGTTGCGCCAGCCAACAATTTCTTGATGTATTTAGAATGTTAGGTGTTGTGTGATCATTTCTGCGGGTTCGCTTGCCATGGACATAAATAACTATTCGGCCCATAATCAAGAATGATATAAAAGAAGCAAATCACTTTCCTGTTTCTGCTTTTTCAGTTAGAGATTCAAAAAATAGTCCAACTGAACGAAAACAAGAAATGATTAATTAAAACTACATGAAAATTTGTGGAAATGTACTAAAAAACTTACTTGATTTTGAAGTAGTAGTAATACTTACTTAATAATATTATGTGGATATTGTGAATTGATAAGGAAATGTGATGAAATGAAGTAATAAATGCAGACGTTATCTCTTTGGGTTTAAGATAAAAGATACTAGTAGTTTTACAGTGGTGGTGTTGTCAGCAAGTAGAAGATCTCGTATTCATTTGCTTAAATGAAAGGGAGGACGTAATGTTCTGGTAGTGTCGTTTACTGAAATTAAGTTATGCCGATCTCATTTTTGAAATGTATGTTGTAACTCAGCTTAGTTCTCAAAAGAGTAAATCCAAAGGATTAATAGCATTTAATGGCCCATATTTTCCATTCATTCATATGGAATATAGTTAATTCTAATATGGGAGTATTGTTTTGAGGCTTGTTCAAGAGCATTGTGTTAGGTGATCTTGCGAAAGAAAGAAGACAGTTTTATAGACAGCCAGATCCACTTAGTCTATAATTTTACTTTGCATACATAAAATCATGACTATAAAACATATACTTGTATCAGCAAGTACAAGTTTGGTTATTTTCTTCACGTTTTTTTCTTGTTTTCACCATATGTTTAAAAAGGTAAAATTATTTTCATAATATAAAGCTAAAACAAGGATAAGAATTGATTAAGTAAGCACAAATTGCCGATTTTGGAGGGTAACGTTCTTTCTGAGACACCCTGTAGAGAAGACCAGCAATAGAAGAATAACACTATTAGCTTTGGCATAAACATTATTTTTGAAACTTTGAACATAATATTTCAACTTCTATTGACTTTCCAGATGCTTAGTACTCTTGAACTCTGCTGTCAATCCACTGATATATGACATTGCCAACAACAGTTATCGCATGCTCTCTATCCAAAGCTCAGAAGGGACTGCAAGTAGAAGGATACGAAGTTTACAATTAAGTCAAGTTAAACTGTTAAAACTTGCTCGATCCTGTGCTGAGACATATGCCTTACAGAGTTAATGGTCGCATAGGGATCATTAGAGGTCAAATTGCGTACACTCCAGATTAGTCTTGGGCCAGTGATTCTTTTGAACGAGTATGTCCAAGATAGACAGGACTAATATACTAATTATAATAATTATGGACATTATAGAAATTTACCTTTTTTACCATTTTAGCCATTTTTACCCTATAACTCCCAAACCAATGGTCATAGATGGTACAAACTATACATTTTTGGAATCCTTATGACTAGACGAACAATATGGCATACGTTTCAACATGATTGGAGCATTTTAAAAATTTGACCCCTGTGTAAACTTAAATTGGCCCCTATTGAAAAAGTGATACCACAATTTGAGAGTACTACCTACCTAGCATTGATGTTGAGGGTCCATACTAACTACCAAAGGTGTCAAACCTTTTCTGTAGTGAGGGGTAAACGATGATGTTTGATCTGGGTCCTAGCTCCTCCTCTATTTGTACCTTTCCCGCCGGAGTGCAAGCACTCATCGGCGTATTGACAATGCGGTTGACAATGCCATAGGACGAGGCATAGCCTAGGGAACCTCTGCGTCAGTTTTTGCTGTTAAGGTAACAATCAACTCTGAAAAATGTAAGTTCGTTGCAGTCTTGGTGCAGGGAAAGGGACAAAATTATGCATGGATTCACTTCACCTGGGTAGTGGGGACTCGTTATGTAATCATTCACCTACTCTTATATAACTACTGAGGCGTTCAAATAGAAACCCGTTTTAAGATTGGTCTGAAAAAAATATTCCAACTTTATGAGCAACAGTGTATCAAATGCCAGTTGGGAAATATTAACAAAAAGAAAAAAGAAAAAAATACTATTCTCGATGTCCTAATCACCACGGCAAACTAGAATGGTTGATTTCATTCTCACGTTATCTCAAACAGGCAACACTATAATAATAATAATACCCGACATTTGTAAAGCGCCTTTTCTGAAGGATTCAAAGCGCTGTTGCCTATTATTATTACGCTGCCTTCAGGGAATCGTCACAATCATTTCGCTTCATCTAGGCCGGCAGCTGGCCAAGCGCACATCCCTATCAGGACCTAGATTGTAATATTCCCCATAACAGCTCCCAAAATTTCGCTTGGGTGAACGAGGCAATTGAGATTAAGTATCTTGCCCAGGGACACAAACACGTTGACCCAGAGCGGGGCTCGAACTTACGATTTACAATGATTTTATGATCATGAGTCCTGCGCTTTAATATCCGCTGCGCCACACGTGTTCTCACTATATACATTTGATTGCAACATTCGTACGCTGAGCTATGTATGGGAATTTTAAAACAATTCCCCACTACAGATGGCCGTAGAAATCACACCAGACAACATGTTACGGTGGTAACTTGTAAATCGGGGCTCTTTTTTATTACAAATATTTTACATTTTTTGAACAGTGCATATCTCTCTAGATTCATATGACTGACACCTATACTGGAAGCGATTCTAGACTCGATGAACCTCATGGATCATTAGATATTGTGTATTGCATGTACCCTTTGCAAATCCCTCATGTCGTTGCGTGATGTTTAGCGGTTTCCAATATAATAGATGAACGACCAGTGCTCTACTGCATATATTTGGCAGGATAAGTCGTTCAGTGTACTTCTGTCTCGCATCCATCCGAATTCCTTGCTCATCAAAAGCAGATAAGAGCACTTATGTAGGTATTAGAGGTCCGCTACGTATAAGTCTAAACTCTACATTTTTTGTCAATCGTACAGATTCTCTTGACTTTTGTGGACTTAAAATCAAAGTGGTAAAAA